>JAHBCN010008319.1:0-17500 GCA_019359885.1 Listronotus oregonensis
AAAAAATAATCCATTTATAGAAAACCCCATAAATAAACTAAGCAAATAACATAACCCCAAAATCGAATACAATACGTTTTTCAAAGTTAGATCAAAAATTCAAAGTAGCAATTTGATAAAACTGTGTGAAATAGTAAAATTTTACCTTTTTCCACAAACTTAACGAGCCACTATCGCCCTTATAAGATATTAACGAAGAAAAGGGTTCCATACAAGTTTTCCACGTGGTATAATCCTTCTTTAAGAAGACATAAATTTCCCAAAAATATACGGATAACGTGACATTCACTCCGAAACAACGTACTACAATTAGCACAAACAAACGGGAAATTTATTTAGGCATTTGTTCAACAATCCCCAAAACAAGGGTAGAAAATTAACTTTTAGAACATTGCCTTCACGTGTGCTGTCTCCTTGGTGGTCAGCAGGAGAGAAAGCTTCCCCAAAACTTATTTTTCACCGACAACGTTTTCTGTCAAGGACGACCTTGGCAGTACCAAACCCTTCTTGCTACAATTCTACCAACTCACACACAATCCATCACTGGCTCGCTGGCTGGCCTTTGCCATCATTCCTAAGGGTTGGCTCTAAGACACCAGGAACTACCCAGATATTACTAACAAACAACGCATGTTCATCCCCGCAAAATATAATCGAAATCCAGATATAACCGGTTTCTGTCAGAACTTTCTAAAAGAAAGATTTAGGAATCACTCGACTTCGAGACCGCCTCTCACGGTACCAAGCGGCGTTGCTACTATGACATCTTGCCAGTCGTTTTAGCCAAAAAGAAAAAGAAGAAAAGAAAACAACTTCACCTTAAACCTGACTTATTTTAAAATGTCAAAATTTTAAACTTCAAAACTACAAAAACAAAACAAGAGTTATGAATATACATAATTAAAGAAAAACAATTTAAAATACTCCACACGGTTACAAAACAACCACAAACATGTCAACGACTAAAATAAGGAAAGGACAATAAACAATCAAACACAAAACATTCCGCAGACCATAGCTAGTAATAAACAACATTTTAGACTAAAGCCCGCTTTCCCTATTTAAGGTATTTATGCAAAAGGGTATTTTAAATCAAAAATTGTTACAGTTCAATTTTTTGAACTGTAACAATGCGTATAATTGTTGTTACGTATTTTCTAGGGACAGTCAAATTTTATGCCAGTAATTATGTGGAATTTCAGTTATAAGCTGAGTATATCTTGTGGGTTTATTTTTGCAATATTCTTTCCATCTTATATTCCATTTATTGGTAATATTTGTTTTTGCAATATATCCGTCATTTAAGTTGAGAGGAATAATTTGCTGCTGTACCATTAATAATACTATCCTTTGCTACTAAATCTACTAGCTCATTATACTTTAGTCCTTTGTGTGCTTTTAACCCATACAAAGACTTGTTTGCTACGCAATGTTATTCGGCGCAGCAATTTTTTTATTTCCCATAATATTGGGTTGTCTTTATAGTTTCAGGATTTATTGTTCTGTAAGGCTTTAAGCACAGACATAGAGTCAGACAGTATTACAAAGTGGTGATGACTAGAGTCCACTATAAATTTGAGAGCTTCGCAAATTGCTATGGCTTCACATGTAAAAATGCTAAGGTTATTGTCTATTTTAAATTTAAGTTTGATATTAAGTTATGTGATATATACTCCAGCTCCACCATTTGCATTTTTGAGGCATCTGTATATATGAATAAAATCATTAAATTGAGATATTTCGGATTTTAAAATCGCGGCATTCAGTGCATTGTTGTCCGTAAAGGGTGGAAATTTAACATTGATGTCTTGAAAAAGAGCTATGGTACTCATAATCGGTAGAGTTAAAGGTTCGACCAGATTAAGGATGTCATTAAAATTTCGAAAAGCTTCGCAGAGAGGAGGTGAATTTTTATGTTCCAATATTTGTTATTTAGATCATATGTATTTAATCTTGATATATTAGTAAGTAATTCGGTTTTTAAAAGCTTCTACTGGAGAGGATATCATAGCTCCCAAACAGACTCTAAGAGCTTTGCTTTGTATACAATCGGGTTTTGTTAAATAGGTTTTACAAGTAGAGCCATATGGAAGCTGCCATAATCTAGTACTGACCTAATATATGATTTATAAAAACTAAAGACGTTTGCACGTCACATCCCCACCAAGTTTTTGAAACAGATCGTAGAAAATTAATGCCTTTGTCACATTTTATTGCAAGTTGACTGATATGTTGTTTCCAAGTAAGTTTTTATCCAAAACAATATCCAAGTATTTTACCTCTTTTTTAGAAGGTATAATTTTATTTTGTAAATTAATATGATTTATGTTAGAGTGTTGTGTCAGTAAAGATACAATAGATGGATTTTCAGAATAAATTTCAAAACCATTTTCACTGGACCATTTCAAAATTTTATTAAAAGCTTCAGACAATAGTATCACACTGTTGTCGTATTTTTTATTTTGGTATAAATACAGAAATCATCGGCATACTGTACTATTTTAAAACCAGTTAGTTTATGGATATCCGCTGTGTAGAGATTAAATAGTAATGGGCTAAGAACTGACCCTTGGGGTAAACCAGAGTAGAGATATCTTGGACCAATCTTGGCATTTACGTTGTTTCGAACAAAAACACATCTACTTTTGTACAATTAAATAAGTAACATATGTGCGGAGGTATTTGAAAGTCTTTGGCCATCTTATATTCCAAAATCGATAAATCACAGAGTCATAAACACTTTTGATATCAAGAAAAAGTGATGTTATATATTCATTTTGTGAAAACAATTCTGTATATCAACTGTAATGTGAGAAACAGCGTCGAGAGCACCAAAGACTGTTTTATAAGCAAACTGATTAGCTGGTGATAAGCTTTGATTAATTATCAATATTCTAAACGAAACTTAATAAGTGTTTCTAGTGTTTTAAGCATACATAAAGTAAGGAAATCGGTCTATAAGAGTTTCCAGAGTCGGGATCCTTTCCAGGTTTCTGTAAAGGAACAACTATTACTTTTTTAAAATCTTCTAGTTCGAAGCCATAAGATAGATATCATTAAAAATTTCCAAAATAAGTTTTTAGCATTGAGGGGAAGGTGTGCAAGCATACAGTACTGTATATCATCAAATCCAGGAGCAGTATTTTTGGTGTTTAATAAAGCTTGATTTAATTCATTCAGTGTAAATTTTCTACACAAAAAATGACCGTTAGGAGCATAAGTTGGTGTTTCTTGCTGTATTGGAGGAACAAAAGGTGGAGCTACCTTGTCGAAAATTCATCAAGCCATTGCGTGGTAGTTGGTTTTTGAAGATCTGTTTTTCTAGTCATTCTTTGCTTGTGACCATAAAGTAGAGGAAGGTGTGTTTTTATTTAATTTGAGCCCCAATTTACCCAATTTTCCCTGGCTTTTCTTTTTTAAAAATTTTTTTTGGTTTCAGCTTTAACTTTTTGCATAATAAAAAATTTTCCAGAGTAGGATTCCTTTTGTATTCGGTCACAGCTTGTTTACGCTTTGAATTTCATTTTCGCACGTTACCGGGCCCCACCATGGGGGGAGGTCGAGGTTAAAGAAAATGGTTTGTAGACAGGGATGCTAATTTTAGCTGCTTCATTTATACAGTTTTTCAAAAAGAGTATTTGTGCTTTGTATCTGTAAAAGTAGGAGAATTAAAAATTTGTTGCTCAATATAAAAGTGTACACATTCCAATCTGCTCTTTTAGTGTTCCATTTAGTTTCCGGAAAATTTTTCCTTCGCTTAGATTGGATAAACTAAGAGTCATAACATTTGGAAAGTGGTCTGAACCAAGTGTGTCAGAATCAGTGTGCCATGAAAAATTATTAGATATGTCTGGAGATGTGAGACTTAAATCAACGACTGATTTACTACCCCCAGGCTGCATGCGCTTGGTCGGTGAGCCATTATTTAAAATAACCATGTCATTGTTATCAATAAAATTTAATAGTTGATTTCCCATCGGGTCGTTTTTATGTGAGCCCCAAACACCACTGTGAGCATTAAAATCACCACAAATTAAATAAGGGGTAGTAATTTGAGCAATAATTGAATTCCAATCACTAGGACTAGTTTTTATATTAGGTGGCCTATATATGGATAATAAAGTTACATTTTTATTGTTACTATTTATAACAACACCACAAACTAAAATACCCGTATTAAAATTGTGTAAAAAATTAATGGTACGAAAACTAATGTTTTTTGAGATAAGAATGGACAACGCCCGCTTTGCCATCTGCCCTATCTTCCTGACAATTTTATATCCTGAAAAGACAACGTCTCGACCCGGTTTGAACCAGGTCTCCTGGATCAAGGCGATGTCAATATCTTTTGGTAAAGAAAAGCCTCAAGGCTTCTTTTTTTGCAATTGCAGATTGAGAATTCCATTGAAGTATATTCAAACTATTTTTTCCACGAACCCATTATACTTGAGTCGAAGAAGATGATTTTACAATTTCAAGCAAGCCTTTTTTTAAACATCTACTTTTAAACCTTTTAATTCTTCCAATGACTTAAAATTTCCTAAAAATTTTATAAAGTAGGAGCAAAAAGAATCTAATAAAATATTTTGTTGTTTTATAATGTTAAAGTTGTCGTTATTATCGTTATTTAGGGTTTATTATTAACAATATTAGGGTGAAAGGGTGTAGATGGACCAAATACAAAGGAAACATGGTGCTAGGTGTAGGGAGGATGTATTATATTTTCGTTTTTTAATATTTTGCTTCATTTGTACGAGACGTACTAGGTTCTCGGTTGTGACAAGGAAAATGTAGAAGTTCTTGTTGCATTTTTTTGGCATGTGTACTTGACTGCCTGGTACTAGGTAATTTAGGAAAATTTGTATTATAATTATCGCTATTATTTAAAGAAGAATCGATTACTAGTAGGAACAGCAGCATAAGAGTTTTCATAAACGTTTTAAGCTTCTTTGAAGGTTTTTTATTATCAATCATATTTTTTTAAATATTTTCTTGTTTAATGAAAAATGGGCAATTTTTTGAGTTAGACTTGTGTGAGCCTGTTTTGGCAGTTCACAAATGAATATCTAGAGCTGAACATTTGTGCTGAGCATCCCAGTTTTAGATTTACCACATAAAATACAACAATTTACATTAGATCTACACTGTTTTGATATATGGCCATATTTTAAGCATTTGTAACATTGAGTAACTTTACCATAGTAAGTTTCAACTGGAAAGATCACGCTATCAATACTTATTTCCTCCGGCAATATATTACCTTCGAAAGTTAATAGTATTGTTTGTTTTTTAACTATTATTGGTGTATTATCACCATCTTTAAAAACCTTTTTTGTAAATCTTTTAATGTTTAGAACCCTACTGGATGATTTAATGTTTTGTAAAATATAAGTTTTATCAAAAAAAGTATCAACACCTTTAATTAGACCTTTGTTTCTAATATGTGATTAGGTATAAAAGCGCGTAGTTTTTCCTGCTCTAAACAACTATTTTTAGTAAGTCATTAGCATCTTTGAGAGATTGTAGCTGAACTCTTACTCTATTTTTACAAACTGATTTAATTTCTAAAATATTTTTTATTAATAATTTTTTGTGGAAAATATGCCCAACTCTGAGGGATGTAACCCTAAGATTGTCATTATTGGTACAATCGATCATGACATATATTAAGTTAAGGTTGTACTTATCTGAATAAATGTTAAAGCATTTTTTAACTGGAGTTTTAATTCCCTGCTCTGTGGTAAATCCATTAAGCCTTGGCTGGAATTATTAAAATTTTCACTTAGTACATCTGACGTCTGTTGTGAATTTACATCCTCCCCCGTTAGGGACGATACATTTTTTTTAAATTTACACCAGCCCGTATAAACAGAATTTTATTTTTAAAAAACGAACTTTTTAGGTTAATCCAAAAAGGACCGATAAGGTAAACGACTAGCACTGATAAGAACCGTGCATACCAAGTAAAATCTCGATCTAAACTGTATTTATATTTTAAGCTTAAATATCTTATAAATGGTTTATCCAAATATCATTAATGTATATATATATATATATATATATATATATATATATATATATATATATATATATATATATATATATATATATATTTATAATATATATATATATATATATATATATATATATATATATATATATATATATATTTGAAATCAAAAAAAAAAAGATATTTTATTGTTGCCCATAATTTACAGGATTGTTCCATTTAAAAAAGTTAAAGTTGCCTATATTTTCCAATTTATTATTGCCTATTTTTTACTGATAATTATAAAAGATAATATGGAAAACAAAGTACAATTTTATATGAAACATTCCTTTTGTCTTCAGGCTCCAGAAGCCACGTAAATATAATCAAAGAAGTGTAGGTCATGCGCAATCCCAGACAAACTAAACCACGTTGGTTTTTTGACTGCCTCCATGACCATATAATTAAGGATTTTTATGCGGGCTTGGAGCAAACCCGATAGTGCCGTTTATACACAGAGTTTTTCCGACAGTTTTGTAGCGGACGCTTCAGTCGTGCGCTTTCAATGCTGTGTATGTGAATGCTGGTCACCGAGATGCCAGGAGTGTGGTAGGGGCGAGTGGCAGGAGTGCACGCTTGAACGCACGTTATTTACACACACACACACACACACACACACACACACACACACACACACACACACACACACACACACACACACACACCCTACCAATATTACGTTCCAGACCTTTCAGTGCGCTTTAGACTCATACACAAATTTGCCAAATTATTAAGGACAGAGCCACAATAGACCGATCTGTCCCTTGGTAGGGTGTTATACCTACTCTTAAAAAATAACATTAAATAATATAAGTATTGGATTCAAATATTTTTACTAAAAATGGTAGTTATATCTTGTTTTTCAAAATTATACAATATACAAAGAAGTGCTTGTTTATGTTTGTAAAATTTACTTTGTAAATAATTATTGCAGTATAAATAGCCCAACATTTTTCTAAACAAATTCAACACAAGACAGATGCTAAGATACAAGAAAAAAATCTTAAGGTGATTGTCCAGTTGCTAAATAATGGAAAGTAACGTTCAAAATTTTCCTGCATTTAAGCTAGTTCTCATAATTGTATCTTTTTTGTGATATAGGGGCAAACTAAATTTACAACAATTTGAAACGTTTTGTGGTCCATTCTTAAGTAGTTTCTATAATCTTTGGGTTATTTTCTTTGAGTTTCCTCAGTAAAGATATATAGCTAAAGCGTTCTCGGTTTATTCTCCACTGCCTAAACCACTTTGTTCTGGGGTTCTCTTTTATTTTTACATATTACATACAGCGTCACACAAGCAATAGCCCTTTTTTTCTTGTTAAGGGGTCCACTTACTTTAAAGTATTTAATTCGACTGACTGGTTACCTACAGATGGTGCGGCGCGTGGAGTTCATACCAAGGCGGAAATACCACGCACCGCTCCAAAACCTTGGTATATTGTATTTACACGGAGGGTCCAGTCACATACTCCCAACGCGCGGAGCTACCACACTCCGACCTCACGTTCCTGGCGCTCCGCCCGGAGTGATTCTTCGGGTCATGTAAACTACAGAGCTATTTTATGATGACATCTTTAATAGCTTTTTTTTTTTTTAATTGTTCTTTCTTCAGGTTACTAACATAGGTGCTTTTAAAATAATTTAAGTTCGAATACTCAAAAAAGTCATTTAAAGCATTATGCCCAAGGGCCAGCTAACAAGTACTGAGTCAGCTTTTAACAAACGATATCATTGATTTATATATTCCCAGCCAACTAGCTTAATTAGCCGTTTAATAACAGCCTAGCCTCTTTACTAAACAGCGCCGTTCAACTAGCGGCCTAAATGATATTTAGCCGTAACGTTTGTTACAACATTTAATAAACTGGCCAGCTAATGCTTAGGCCAACCATACGATAGGGTGACCATGTGACAGAAATAAAAAAGATGAAACATCTAATATTAGAAATTTTTAATTAAATATACTTAAAATGAAACATATTACTGTTGTTTGAAAATCATGGGATCAGATGTTAGTCAGAGTTATGGTTAGTTTTGGTCAACAAGTTTTCGATAGAAATTCGCTATAAAAATGTAATTGCTCGAGTCACTCACAGCTAAATTTACATTATTATTGTCACTACACGCTTCCATTGTATTATTTTTCATTAAACTTTGGAAAACCCCATCAAATTTGATGTTTGTCGACGCCATATTGACAGTTTGGAGAGTTATGGCGCTAGGTGGCAGAAACTGGAACTAAATTGAAATGAACAGGCTAGGCAAGTGACGAAACGTCATCGATCCAAGTCATTTGTCTAGCTGTTTGATCAAATGACTGAAACTCATTCAGGCCGCTAGTTAAACGGCGCTGTTTAGTAAAGAGGCTGGGCTGTTGATTAAACGGCTAATTAAGCTAGTTGGCTGCGACATTTCAGTTTGCCAAAAATACGATCGCCCGTAGTGGCACTACCGCGTCATCTACAAAGTTCGTGAAAATGCAAAATCCGCTTGCTGTACTTGAAGAAACTAAGCTTTTGGTACTTGAAGAAACTAAGACAAAATAGGTTAAACATCTTAAAGCCCGACATCCACGGTACCTAGTACTTATGCTTTATAAACAAGCCTTCGTGGGCTGTCACAAAGATAAAAAAATATGTTTTCTGAATCATTGTACATATCGAATGGGAAATTAGGAGTATTTTACAACGATTAGGATTTGGAGTACAGTTATTTTAAAATAAATCAAAAAGGTAATTAAATTTTTATTGTTTTACGCAGCTTCAAACCTATGACTTTAAAGTTTAATACAAAAGTATATAAACAAATGGTTTTACCGTGTTCCTTAAGCCTGGAATGCTATTGCCATTAATCATGCGCATAATACTATTGATAGGTAAAATTTACGTACATTAAAATACAAGCTTCAAAAACAAAAAAAGGTTTTAAGGAAAACTGTTTATTAAGACATTAAAAATACAAACAAATATGCGTTGAAGCATTACTGCAAACATTTTTTCAGGTTATAAACTGATGTTCCCCACATATGGTTTTTTGCGTTTGGGACAGTAGGTAACGGTCATACGTTTCTTGGCAGATGTGCATGTTTGTTAAGTAAAATTGTGTTTTTTTAAATACTCTTGGATTGGTAAATTAATGAGTTTTTCCATCACCCTACAAACAACTCTGCTATAGGTCTACAGTTAGAAGGGAGAGTTTTACATCCTTCTTTGGGGACAGTGCAGCTTTTCAGCTCTCCGGAAAAATACCCGAGCCATAATAGGTCCAAAGAGGCGAATTAGAAAGGGTGCAGACTCAGGAGCACATTTTTAAGACGATTGCTAGTATTCCATTCAGCCCAGACAATTTTTGATATTAAAAGAAGACAGGATAAGCTTGATCTGTTTGACTTTAAAAATAATATCCGACATTTTATAAGGAACAGGGGCAACTGATGGAAGAGGAAGCAAATTATTGGGAAAATAGTTCGGGTTCTCCTTTAGAGGTAGAAACAATTTCATCTTTAGAGATAAGGAGTAGAAAAAAATTTTGCAAAAGTTTTGACTGATGTTCTTACAAAGGAACCCAAGGATTTACTGCCATTCAGGCAAGAGAGGACTTAATCTTTTATCTGATTGTTAAAACGGTCTTTGGCTTTTGAGATAGTTTGATTAGACAGATTTTTTGCTTGGATGCTAGCCAGTTGGTTTTCGGGACTGGGGTTGAGAAGAAGCTTTTTGTAGGCTTGTATTTTTAAAAGTATGTCTTGGTGACATGATTTAGAAAACCACGGTTTGTGATTTGAAGGTTTGGAAGTCCTAATGCCTAGTTACGTTGTTTCGGTAAGTTGGTTATAAATTTTAAAAGGATGGTGAGTGGAAAAGCAGGTAGGAAACCAAGGGTAGGGGGTAAAGAAATCCCTCAGACCATCCCAGTCGGCTAAGTTGTAGTGCCAGACAGTGCGTAGCGGCATACATTCAGTTGCCTCAGAATTTATCTAATATAATTCAGTGACCAAGCCAGGATCGGAGCAGTTTCTAATGTTTTTAAACAGTGAAGCAATCCAGACAAGTTAAATATTTTTTTATTACCAGCACTTACTAGAACTTTATTAAAAAAGTGTTCTTGGATTTAAATTTTTTGACGTAGAGGTTTTAGGGCGAATATAAAAAGGAAGTCAGCAAGTTTTATATAAAATTATACAAGAATAAAAATAAACCTTAATTTACGGTGTATTAAAGTTCGCCAGTGTGTAATAAAAGTCCATATTGTGCAGTCTGAGTATATAAGGGCTTTTATATTTATACATTAAAAAGTGGTTTTGGCTGAGATCCCAGAATGGACGTTTAAAAATCTTTATATAGTTATCTTAACAAACACAAACGCTGTGCTAGATTAGGTTTTAAGCAATAAATTGTTTAGATAATGTATTAAATTTTATTGTACGAAAACTTCACATTTGGATTTTACAATAGAATACTTTTGATATACTATTTTTGATTTTTATTTTTTTTTCACAAAGTATAACTTATGTTTATAATATTAATGGGCATTTGTTAAACGTTTATTTATTAATTTTCTTCTAATAAAAAAAGAAACAAAATACAGGGTTTAAAAGAAAGAAACCTCAAAATTTTTAAAGTCGATACCATGTGTTACACTTTTCGTCTTCTTCCTTGGGAGCCCTCTTGATTCACTACGGGAGGCAGCGCAGCCTCTTGTGCTTTTTGTGCCTAATCTCCCATAATCTTTTATACCAATCCTCCCATTACTCTTGTTCCCTCTACAAGTCTCTTCCCCGAGACTAGTTGATTGATATATTCCTGTGGGCTCATATTTGGTTGCCCAAATAATGCCTGTCTTTGTAATTCAACGCTTCACATTCGCACAGTATATGGTAGGCTGTTTCTTTTCCTTGAAAGTGTTATATAAAGTTTTTTTTTCCCCTCGTCGCACATTTTGCAATTTAGGTCCCCATTGCATGAGCCTATCTTGTGTAGGTGTCCTCTTAGGTTATCGTGTCCTGTTAGCAACCCTACTGTTATGCAAAGTATATTCCTACTTTGTCTGAGTAGTTCTTCCTTTATTCTTTTGGATGGGCCCCTTATGAAGCCTTTTCCACGTTTTATTCTTCTGAGGTTTTTCCAGTATTTCTTGTGTTTGTTTCGGATCCATTCCCTGGTTTGCCCTCGTGCTGTGGATTTAGTCACTCCAAGGGCAGGTTCTGGTCCAAAATATGGTGTGGATGATCCATGTCCCACTAGCTCATCCGCTTTTTCGTAGCCTTCTATTGCCGAATGTCCTGGTACCCACGGGAGAGTTACCCTGTTGCGTTCTCCTAGGACTTATAGTTTTTTTTTGCATTCCCCTGTCAGCCTGAACATTATCTTGGGGTTTTCTAATGCTCCAGTGATGCCTGGCTGTCTGTTATTATGCAACGCCTTTTTATATAAGTTCCCCGGTTATTTTCCTTTGCACAATGCTGCTCTGGGGAATTAGTCAGGACAATTACTACCTTGGCAGCTTTCAATGGAGCAACACGTAATGCATTCCTTTACAGTCTAACTTAAAAAGCTCCAAATTTTTCAATTTTTTCGTTCCTTCATCCCTAGAGTAACCAAACTGTACTAACCGAATTTCCCTAGTTAATAAACGTGTTTCCATGCGGACGACACCCTAATTAAACCTTTTGCAAGGTATGCAGCAAAACAAAGAGATTTGCACCTTACAAAGCAGTTAAAATGCAAGAACCGTTATCAAAAATAGTTCTTAGCTTCCCCTAATAAAACAATTTTTTATACTTTCTTTATATTTTAATACACACATTTGTATGCACTGCATGGCTATATTTTGAAAAATTCAATAAATCGGTAACAATTTCCCATAACTGTGCTTACAGCCTTGATATCTGGCTTAACGATGCATTTGCCGGACTATCGGGTGATCATAGAATTTAAACAGGCAATAAATAATAGCAGAAAAAAATTTCATTACATATTTTCATTCATTGGTAAAAGCTCCTGATCGATGTTTAAAAAAGAGGAAGTAAGCTCTTTATTGTATATCAATTATTATACATCTACATTTATCTTTTATTAGGAAGCATTATATTATATATATATATATATATATATATATATATATATATATATATATATATATATATATATATATATATATATATATATATATATATATATATATTTTTACAATAGAAAAGGTAATTTTGTAAATTTCTATTGCACTTAATTTATTTGTTTGTGGGGCAACAATAGTAAAAAAATAAACTATGTAATTTTTCTTTTTATCAATGGTGATGCCTTTTGCCCTGATTACCCTGACTGTAGAGATTCTTTCCTCAGGTGAGTTCAGATTTACTGTTTGTAGAGCCTGCTAACTTATATGAATAAAAGACTGTTGATTCGTTTTATAATTTATTTTAAATGCTAATTAAAATTGAAATAAACATTAACAATACAAGAATTTAATCAGAATAACACTTTTATATCTTCCTTCATATATCAAATCACTGTACAAATTTTATTATAATCAACATTGTTTTATTCAGTTCTTTCTCGGTTAAGATGTTGTAATAATATTTGTTTTTTAATCGAAATCAAATTTTGCAAATATGAATGTTGTTTCTTATTTAAAGTCAAATTCAATGTTATTAAATAATTCTTGTTAATAAAATTATATTAATGTACTATTATTATTACAACAGCTTTTTATTTTGGTCCTTTGGTTATAAAAATAAAAATTCTACTATTTATATATAAAAAACTTCAATTCGTTTGATTTAATTACGGACCTGTTCTTTACTCCTATCGGTAAAATGTATTACTAGCTAATTTCCTGTCACTACTAAACAAATATCGTACCTTGATTCTGCTACAGTTTTATTTAAGAGAACGTATTCTCTTATAAAAAAGGATATAAATGGTGGTTCTTCTTAATGGAAAACTAATTCAAATGTGGTTGTTGCAATATGTACGGCTGGACAAACCTTTGCTGCCGCCCGATGACAATACCAATTTCTCTTTCTTTGTTTACACTTGATCGGCAATTGGATTGGATTTTATCTTAATCGTCCTCGTTCCCAGGTAAATCACTTTATTTTTATTATATTTTTCGTTTTATATTTAGTTTGCTTAACTTTTCGAATCGTTTTCAATACTTAAAACTTTTATAATTAAAATATAACCTCAAAATTAATGCACCAGGTATCCCCTTCTCGGAGAAGCTTTCTATTGTTTTTTGGACCTAGAGAACCGTGGCTTTCTTTAGCAACTGATTTTCAAAAAAGCCTTGTTTCTCGAGCGTCATTGGTATTTATAACCTCGGGAAACAATTGAAAAAATTCTAGAAAATTATGTCTATTTTTGGCTTGACGTTTTTTTTCATTTGTCACTTTCAAAATATTTAAAATATGAAATTTTCACTTTGGATAGAATTTTCTCTTTTATGAATTTACCTGAGCTAACGAGACCTTTTGTATTAATTAGGAAATTTAATGCCCTTTTCAATAAGCTAGATTAATGGTTATTTTATTTTCCCCTTTTCATATTTATTTCAACATAAACAAACGCATGTCATGAAAATGTATATCAAAATTTTCATATTTTTTTCTTTTTTGAATAAGTTTTCCACTTTTAAGACTTAAAACTATTAAAAATACCTACATCTAATTATTCTACATTTAATAGACCTAATTACTAATCTTTATTTGCTAAATTCGTTCATAAATTTCTATTTTATTGTCCTGTCATTGTCCTCGTTTTAAATATGTTCACTTTAATTTATATTTTTGAGATTACTTTAGTGTTTCTCTCACATAACTTTATAAAATCGGAAAGAGGGTTGTTTTCCCTTTCTTTTCCTACCTAGTTTATTTAGTTTTGATTTTCCACTCATTTAATATTTCATAAATTTTCACTGTCTGTCATTTCACTGTTTTTAAAACGGGTTTTTCACTCTTTGTTTATTTATTCCGATCACTTAAACACTTATTATATTTAGCCTACGTCTAATTCTATCTAATTATAACTATCTTACTTACTAAAATCTAGCAATAGTATAAAAATTGATCATATTTTGCTTTACTCGCATTATGGCTATCTTGGTATGTCGTTTTTGTCCCATATAATTGCAACTCTCTGTATGTTTTGATATGTTTCATTATAATATGTTACTTTAGATAGTATTACACCCTTTTTTTATATTTTGGGCTTCCTTGCCGTCTTTAGGACCTAGATATTAGTCAAGGTCATTGACCTCCGTTACTCTTCGAGACCAATTTTGCTATTTTTCAATATCTTATTGTTTCATGGTGTTTAACGTGACTAATTTTATTATTTATACTCTTGTTATGTTTGGCTACTGGATTTTGACTATTTTTCTTTACATTTTGACCTATTTTAACCCCTAAATTTATGCATTTTTCTAATTCTCCCCTTTGTTGTGCCTTTGATTCGAAAATTCTTAATGAAAATTTATTGATATTTTTATATTTATACAAATTCCCCCTACTTGAATAAATTTTTTATTATTAAATTTTTAATTTATAAGAAAAAATTTATGAAAGTGTATTATTATTTTGTCCACTCTATATAACATATTTAATCATAAATAAATTCGTATAAATCGTTAATGTGGAAAATGCCTCTTTCCTTTCCTGTTTCTAAATCGGGTATTTGATAACTATTGACTCCTTTTTCAGTCAAAATTATATATGGTCCAATAAATGGTTGTAGAAAAAAAACGGGCATACATCCCTTTCCGCTTATCCGTCACTCTCAAATTTCGTAAAAGGACTAGATCTCCCTTTTTAAAACGTGTTCTTTTTCTGATTTTCCTTTTTTCCTTCTCCATATATAGTCTAGCTCGTTTTTTGATGTTTTTATTTATTCTATCTATTACTTCTTGGTAGTTCTTTGCCTTGCTTTGAAGGCTGGTATATTTCTTACACTCTTCTTTTAACGGAATCAACCAAAAACTATGTTTTAAGTCTATTTTCGTAAATATCGTTGTCTTTGTTATTTTTCCTAAAATTGCATCTATAGGCATGGGGG
The DNA here is from genome assembly GCA_019359885.1 of Listronotus oregonensis. NCBI lineage: Eukaryota > Metazoa > Arthropoda > Insecta > Coleoptera > Curculionidae > Listronotus > Listronotus oregonensis. The sequence goes on from JAHBCN010008319.1 coordinate 15,102, forward strand.
CTTCATATTGGGGTACTGTATATTTATTGATAATCCTGGCGTCTAAACATATTCTAATTTCATCGTTCTTTTTAGGTACTACTACTACTGGATTTATGTATATGGTATCTGCTCTTTCAATAATGCCGTTGCTGATCATATCATTTATTTCCTCGTTTACTCTTTGGCAGTGCCGATATGGGATAGGGTAAGTTTTTGCTTTAAATTTTTCGATATTGTTTACTGTAAATTCGTGTATATACTGGTTAGTTATTCTATTCTCTTCGTTGATTAAATTGCAATGCTCATTTAATAAGTCGTTCATAAAATTTTTATATTCTTCAGGACATTTGCTGTTGTTTAATTGCTCGTTTATAATTTTATCAGTGTTATCTTCATTATTCACCCATTTACATTCACTTATATTCACTCCTTCGCATTCATACTTTTCGTTTCGTTTGAGTGTCCATCCCGGATTCACTCCTTCATAATCACGTGTCCTCTTTGGATTCACGCTATTTACAATGATTGGCCTCTTTGGGTCCACATCATTAACTTCCTGTAGCCTCTTAGGGTCTACTAAAATAATATTTGACCTCTTTGGGTCTAAAATACCTTCATCGTCGTTTATACTTTTTGTGAATTCAATAGTGAATAATTACTTACTGTCGTTTTCATTTTATCTATACCCTTATTGCTAATAAAATCTACAGCATGTCCTTGCAAATATAATTTATTTTCTTCGTACATTATTTTGGCATTATATTTATATAATATATCATTCCCTATCAGCATATCGCAATGGAGTCCCTTCATCACTAAACAATTTATGTTGAAATCTTTTCCACTTATATTTAAAATAATATTACACATCTGATCAATTTCGCCAAGTTTTTTGTTGTTCGCCCCAAGTATTGTAATTTTCGGGATTTTGTTTATAACAATATTTTCTTTATTTACAATTTCGTTTAATTTTTCTTGCTTAATTATTGACCCTTCCGAACCACTATCAATTAATATCTTAATAACATTTTCATTTAATTTTGCATCTATTTGTATTAATTCGCCTTCGTCGTCGTTTTCTTTTGAATTATCTTCTAATGTAATTAATTGCCTGGGATGTTCATATAACGGTCTTGTACTATTCTTGATAAAATTAGTTCGGAGGGTTTTTACATAAAATTTTGTTTGTTGTTTTGTCCTTGATTTTGGTTTGTCGTATATCGTTGTAGATTCTCTTGCCTGTTGGTTTGCTCATTAATTCTATCTTCGTTATGTCGTGGTAAACTACGATTTCTCCTATTTTTATTATGTACATTTCTTTGATTCGTGTTAATTTGTTCGTCGCTCCTACTAATACGGATATTGTTTACATTCCGGTTTCTATAATTTTCGTTTCGTTCCGTTATTCGTCTTGTATTTCCTGAATAATTATTTACATTGTCGTTCATCCTATTTCTGTTGTTAAAATTTCCTAAATTCCTGGTGCTATATTCCTGGTTCGTGTAATAGTTGTTTGTCCGATTTCTATTTTGCTGGTTCTCCCTATTTTCTTGTCGAATGTTCTGATTACTAAAGTTTCTATTGTTGTTTTGATTCGTGTTATTGTTATTGTTAAATCTTGTCCTGTCGTAATTATTATTCCGTCCATATGTGCTATTGTTTGTCGTATTTCCCCTTTGTATCCTTGTCAAAAATTGTAGAAATTGGCTCATGGTCTTTATGTTTTGTAGCGTGATAGTCTGTACCACCTCTGGTGTAAAATGTCTGGCAATGGTGAGTACAATATCCTCTTCCCTTATTTTTGGCTCTAAATAATTAGCCACTGTGCTCAATTTCATGGCGTAGTGCACCATGTCAGATCGGGTATTGCTATGGTATTTGCCAAAATGCAATTTTTCTCTATATTGCGACTGTTGCGTTTCTCCCCAATAAAATTCTAAAAACATTGCCTCAAACTCCTCAAAAGTGTTGAAGCTGTTTTCAACATTTGCATACCATATGCTGGCACCTTCTGCTAAGTTAACCCTTATCATATCTTTTATATCCATGAAACTCCTAATTCCCCTTATCTTGTTCTTTAATGATATTATAAATGCTTTCGGATGTATTATATTGATGTTTCCCGTGAATTTTATTCCCAAATCTGCACTATAATTGGTTCGAATGATTTCCTGATTTGTCGTACGGTTTTCTATTTCTCGTATTTGCTCGTCCAGTCGATCATTTATTTGTCTTTTCATTCTATCTGCTGTATTGGTGATTTTTTCTTTTATGGTGCTGTCGTAATTATGGATCACTTCTTCCCATCTTTTGTGAATTGTCTTGACTTTTTCATTGTTTTCATTGATATTCACCTCTATCTGTTCCAATTTGTTGTCTAGTTTATTTTCCATATTGTACAAATAGTTATCAGTTGT
>JAHBCN010008319.1:22500-32500 GCA_019359885.1 Listronotus oregonensis
TTTAGGTACATCCAAAATCGTCCAAGATTGTCCTATGTTCGCAGTACTCTGGTTTATTGTTTTATTTTTAATATATATATATATATAATATATTATATATATATATATATATATATATTATATATATATAATATATATATATATATATATATATATATATATATATATATATATATATATATATATATATATATATATATATATATATATATATATATATATATATATATATATATATATATATATATATATATATATATATATAATATATATATATATATATATATATATATATATATATATATATATATATATATATATATATATATATTATATATATATATATATATATTATATATATATATATATATATATATATATATATATACATATATACAGTGTGTCCCAAATTGGTGGGGAATGTGTGGGGATCTTGGAAACTACGATAGATACAACATCGGTTAAATGGGGAAAGTTTTGGACAATTATGTAAGTAAGCTTATCCCGTTTACTACATGGTTTTATCTATTTAGGTTTTTGAGAAATTTTGAAAAACCTGAAACATGCATTTTCGAAAATCGGCCATATTTTTATAGAACAGCAAAACGACCAAGGTTCTTATGATACGAAAGTGAAAGTGAAGAAAATGCGAACACGTCATTTATGTATCATATGAAGCTGTATATTATTTTCATTTAAAGATATTGTGCTTAAATTGTAAAAATGGACACATAATAAGCATTATTTTGTCTTATGACATGACTCCATCTAAAAATAAGAAAATATCTTTATCTTTTTTATAAAGCTCCAAACGACTGTACTGAATATAAATAATAAAAGGATAAAAAAATTTTATTGCATGTATATGTATACTATTTTGTTCAAAAAATCAAAATAATTTTATTGGGTTTGTAAATGTTTTTATATTGCTAATCGACGTATACAATTTTTACACAGATACTTGTTAGATTTATTTACCGTTTTACGATTATTTGTGCTTCTGCTTCAACTGGTCTGGTGACTGTGCTTATGATTATTTGAAAACATACTTTGATAGTTTATATACTTTGTATGATACGTGGTCTTTCACTTTAGACGCCGATATTATATTTTCTACAAATATGTGGATTTTAAGCCGGTTAAGTATTATTTATTACAAGATTATTTAACAGCTGTTTTTATTTTTATGGGTTTATTTATTGTTTATTTTAGAGATATTTGTTACTTCGTTAAAATAATATAAAATTAATTATACGTATAATATTTGTTGTCAAAATATAAAAAAGGTTTACAAGGTTATGGCAAACAACCATTGCCACTAAAAAGTGTAATTTAAAACAAATGTAATTTAATAAAAATTATTTTTTGACGCATTATCTATATTTAAGAAAATGGAATAAAACATCAAATATTTGGATTTTTTTTAAAATATGTAGAAAACTATCTAATTTAAACTTGTAACGTAAAGGTATGTACATACCGCAAAAACAATCAAGAACAAACATTCGTTCTTGTTCACCTTGTTTGTATGTGTTATTTGTGTATTGTTCGCGTTATTTTGTCTACATAGTGCAATCAAATATTTGTTCAATCTCGTTTGACCAGTTGGAAAGGTTATGGATGACGACGAACAAAATTTATTTCTCTTTAGGTAGGTACACACCGAAAAAACAAATAAAAACAAACATTCGTTCTTGTTCACTTTCTTTGTTTGTGTTTTTTGTTTATTGTTCGCTTTTTCTGTCTACATAGCGCAACCAAATGTTTGTTCACTCTTGTTCGACTAGTTGGAATAGTTATGGATGACCATAAAAACAAAAATTCTCTTTGATGTACCGACTTCCACTGGAACATGGAACGAGAACAAACAAACGTTTGTTTGCTGTTATTACTGTCTACACTGAAAAAATACGTTTGTTCGCTGATGTTTGTTCTTATTTGTTTTCTCGGTGTGTAATAGTATATTACATACCGAGAGTGTAAAGCCCATTACACACGATTTCGAAAATTACGGTACGAGCGTGAGCGAGTACCGTATTCGAAAGATGTGTAATGGGCTTACCACTCGAGTTGTGTACTATACTTTTTCTACGACTTTATGTTTAGTTTTTTTATAAATAAAAGCAGAAGATTATGTAAACTTTAAGTAACAATACAAATAATAATACAAACATTTGCGTTGTCAAGGCGATGCTATTTGTTTCATAGCCAGCTTTACGTAAAATCTATTGAAAGTTTTCAAGATTTTGGGGGCTCGCGGCTAATGCGATTGTGGAACTGTTACGTAATATATATATTACGTAACTGCCCTTACCACAGTTTGGCTTCTTACAGTATAGTGTTTGTAATTAGAGATTTACTGATAAAGTAGACGGTGTGTAATTAGGTTCTTACTAATATAGGAGTAGAAAAATATCTTTAAATATCTACAAAAAAAAAAAAATAAATAAATAAAAAAAAACATTTTTTACCACTTGTAGTAACTTTAGTTTATGTAAAACTAAAAATATACTATGTTTAGGTACCAAAAGTTTATTTTCATTTAACTACAGTAAGCAAAAATTAATGTTAAAATTAGTTTAAAAATTATTCCTTGTAAAATTTGTTTGCCAAACACCACGCAAGATAAATATACAAAGGGTTTTCTTTTGGGTCTTGAATACTTTTCGAAAGTTTGACTTCGACTCTAGAATATTTTCAAAATGCTTACAAGTGCCAAAAAATTTTTGGAATTAATTTAACCACTTGTGGTATTACTAGTATAATTTTACAGCTTTACTTTTTGACCAACCAAAATAAATTTTTTTGAATGGTTATCATGTCAAAATCGGGAATTTTTTTCTCCACAGTAGATAACCAACAGCGAATTTTAATGAAAAATTTCACACCAACCTTATTCGACCAATGAAATACAAGCATTTCTTAACGTTGCCATAGTAACCTCTATGTATTTTTTCGGAAATTTTCTCTTCCTGGGGTTAAACAATAAGTTTATTATAAACAAACGATTTATATGTATTATTTTTAACCAAGAGTTTTTAAAATACATATTACCTAAAACAATACAGTATTAAAGTCTTTGTGTTGATGAATTTCCACACATTTTTACTAAAACATTCTACCAATTTTAGTACACTAGAGTCAATGTTATGAAAAAATTTATATTACATCCGAAATTGGTGTTTCAATGTTACTAAAATCGGCAAAAAAAAGGTTTGGCTGTCTTTGGGTGTTAAAAAATATAGATCTATGCATGGTAGACTTTTCGCTAAAATATGATTTTCTACCAGCATTTGTAGAGTAAACTTAATATTAGAAAATCATATACAATATATTACATACGAATCTGGTGTTTCTATGTAGATAAAATTGGTAAAAAAAAAGTTTGAACCATCCTTAACGCCTAGGTTTTATAGGGCATAGATCTGTGTTAGACTTATTGCTGAAATAAAATTTTCTTACAATTTTAGTAAAGTAAACTCAATATTCGAAAGTAATATAAGATATATTACATCCGAAACTGATGTTTCTTGTAACTAAAATTGGTAGAAAAAAATTGAACCGTCCTTTAATGCTTAAATGTTATAAAGTATACGTAGACCCTTGGTAGTCTTATTGCTAAAATAAAATTTTCTACCGGTTTTAGTAAAGTAAACTTAGTACTTAAAAGTAATATAAAATATATTACATCCAAAACTGATGATTCTATGTAACTTAAATTGGTAGAAAAAAAATTTGGACCGTCCTTAAAGCTTAAATGTTGTAAAGTATACGTAGACCCTTGGTAGACTTATTGCTGAAATAAAATTTTCTACCGGTTTTAGTAAAGTAAACTCAGTATTTGAAAGTAATATAAGATATATTACAACCGAAACTGATGCTTCTATGTAACTAAAATTGGTAGAAAAAAAATTTGGACCGTCCTTAAAGCTTAAATGTTGTAAAGTATACGTAGACCCTTGGTAGACTTATTGCTGAAATAAAATTTTCTACCGGTTTTAGTAAAGTAAACTCAGTATTTGAAAGTAATATAAGATATATTACAACCGAAACTGATGCTTCTATGTAACTAAAATTGGTAGAAAAAAAATTTGGACCGTCCTTAAAGCTTAAATGTTGTAAAGTATACGTAGACCCTTGGTAGACTTATTGCTGAAATAAAATTTTCTACCAGTTTTAGTAAAGTAAACTCAGTATTCGAAAGTAATATAAGATATATTACAACCGAAACTGATGTTTCTATGTCAATTTTATCATAGAAGGAGCTTTTTTCATTGCTTCTCCATCATTTTTTAAAATTTTAAACGTCAATAATTATTGGTGTGAAATTTTTACCAAATACCATTCGAAATCAAAGTATATCAGGAAATTCCTTTCGCTCACGAATATTTTGAGAAAATTATCCCTCGCCTTTGGCTCGGGATAATTTTCAAAATATTCGTGAGCTCGTAAAAATTTCCGGAAATAATTTGACTTCTAATGGTATTACCAGTAAAAATTTTGACACATTGACGAAAGATTTTTTTATAGAACCAATTATGCACATTTTAATAAAATATGTAAAATATTAGAACAGTATTTTGGTAATACAATTGATGAAAAGGTAATAAAAAAAATACATAATTTTTAAAGAAAAATTAATCGGTGTCAGTCAAGCCATTAAATAAAAAACTAAATCAAAATAGCAACGAAATATTCAATACAAAAAAAAAAACAGAGTGGGGAAGACATTTTACTAAACAACTTTTCTTATATCTACAGTGTAGTCATTTAGTGCAACATATGGCTTTTTTTAATTAATTTCACAATCAAAATACAAATACTGTCGAGAGTTGGTGCATGTTTAATAATAATATGAGGTGCACTAAGAACGGTTGCAAGTCATACAGGGTAGGTCAAAAAATATAAAAAATGTACAAGAGTAAAGTACCCTTATTTAAGAAAATTTAGCAAAATGTTAAAGAAAAAAGTTGTTTAAAATTAAAAATTTTGCCTAAATACCATAACATGGCCTTCTGGTTTTTTTTAAACATTTAAAATTTTCCTTATTTTTTTTGTATTCACCCCAACCACTTTTAAAAATTATTTTAAGTCAAATCAATTTTGCATAACTTTGTATAAATTCAAGCATATTTGTAACATTACCATAGATTTGTAGTTTTTTTTTGGGAATCATAAACTTCATGTTTGTTGCAACGATATTAAACTCAATTTTAAAATTTTACAAAAATTATTTTTAATAAGGTAAAATATTAATAATGATAATATGCATATCAAATAAAGCTTATTTAAAGTTTTTTTCATTTTAAATGTTTATTAAAAAGTTATTATACACTTATAAAAACGTAAATACAACTAAAAATAAAAAAATAGAAGGCCACATTTTGCTATTTAGGAGTACCTTTTAATTCTAAACAACTTTTTTTATATTATTTAGTCAATTTTCTAAAATAAGGGTACCTACTCATAAACAATTTTTATATTTTTTGACCTACCCTGTATACTGTTTGACTTACAACCATTCTAAGTGCACCTTATATAACTATTAAACATACACCAATTTTCGGCAATATTTAAATTTTAATTGTTTAATTAATAAAAAAAAAATGATATGTTGCCCACTAAAATAACCACACTGTATATTCGGTAGGAATATTTCTTAAGTGCTGGCACCTACTTCAAAAACAATTGTAGGCCTCTAATTTGTTTCGCAACTACTTTTAATTTGGGTCTTATTGGATAATTTACTTATGTATAAAAAATATTATTTTATAATTTTAAATTAATTTTTTTTAAGTCAATTCAATTTTTTAGATTACCCTTTTATTATGTAACTTTAAGTTTTAAGTAAGCACTAAATATTTCTTTTGCAATGAGTAAGAATAGTTATGTTGTAAATATATTAAAGATTTTTTTAACGATTTTCTTACATGTTTTTCCTTAATACCACAAGACAGATTTTTTTGTAGCACGTATTAATAAGTCAGGCCGTTACACTTTTACCCTCCCACTTCATCCCATCACATTTAATCATGCTCTCCGCAATCTATCTTTAATCGCACACCCCGTAGGGTAACGCGAACCGTGCGATAAAGCATTTTTTATTTTATCGTATTTCGTTTGTTATAATTTTCTTATATAAATGACATTTATAAATGAACTAGTACGAATTTCTCATAATTTTTTTCCCTCATTTGAAACGCTTAAGGCCTTACATACGTCCAGCAGCGCCAAACATGCGCTTATTTTTTTTTTTTTTTGATGGAATAGCAATAGGAATTAATAAAACTAAACAGTACACATTTTTTATTAGTATTTAAACATTATAAAAAAAAGTATTTTATTTTATAAAAGTTACTACATAAAAAATCCCGTGATGCAATACTAAAAAAAGTTCTAGGACATCCGTATACAAGCGTTTCGTCCTCTTGGAGTCATCAGGAGCGCCTTGTCAGACATCCGTGACTTGGGTCAAACGTCTTATGCATTTAAGAGCCCGAGTCAAAAAAGGCAGCATCAGACCATCGCCCGACACCTGTTTACATTATTGTTATCGTTGGCCGGATGTTGCCAGTCCCTCCCAAAATCCTCTTTACAGAGTCCGAGGTGGAGCTCGCGTATCAGATCTCGAACAAAACGACGAAACCCGAAGCCCTTAACAGTGTCACCAGCGGGTGCTGCGGACCATTTAACAGGCCAGGGAAAGTCCTGGAGTTCGAGGTATGAGTCGCGAGATCTTGGTACCACGGAGGCACGTCCATGGATGTTGGTTTGGAACGTGCCTCCGTGGTACCAGATCCGCGACTCATACCTCGAACTCCAGGACCTCTTCTGGCCTGTTAAGTGGTCCGCCAGCACCGCTGGTGACACTGTTAAGGCTTCGGGTTTCGTTTTGTTCGAGATCTGATACGCGAGCTCCACCTCGACTCTGTAAAGGATTTGTGGGAGGGACTGGCAACAACCGGACAACAATAACAAAAATGCAAACAGGTGTCGGGGATAGTCTGACGCTGCCTTCCTTGACTCGGGGTCTTAAATGCATAAGACGTTTGACCAAGTCCAGATATCCGTGTCTGACAAGGCGCTCCTGATGACTCAAGGACGAAACGCTTGTATACGGTCTTCAAATATTCAATGGAATTGTACAGAGTACCCGATGCGGTGAGCTGGGTGATGCGCCCACCACGTATCGGTAGACATACGGAGTATGGGTAGTGATGACGGAAACCGGGTTACCCCATAACCGCCACGTATCGGCCTGGTAAGGTCCGGCACTACTACGTAGAATTACTCATCGTTGCTCAGAAAGCTCTACAGAGTAATCTTCCCTTTCCATTGTGACCGCTGATTCCACGATTTCCTTAAAATTAAATGGAAATGTGTACAAGGCTTTCACTCTCTTGGTCCTCAGTTTACTTGGCAATGACGACGTGACGATGTCCTAGATATTAAAGGTCCTCCAGAATCCTTAGCCACTTTCCACTGCAGATCTACGCAGTGGAGGGAGGTAGTGAATATAATTCCACTCCTCGAGTTCTAGTTTCAGCTGATTTAGCTTACTAACACCTTACTAAAAAAAGTTGCTCCACAGTCTGTTTTTTGTTAAATAAAGTTGTACTTATCGTCTGTAAAGTAGGAATTTCGAATTTAAAAAAAATATATCAATTTTTTTGGCAGTTTTCCTATGTATAATTTACAATAATAAAGAACTGACACACTGCAGCCGCTCCGACAGTAAGGGTCAGTCGTCCCAAACAAAGGACAGCTACCTGCGCGCACATTTTCTTTTATAACTTTGAATCAATGGGGAATTTTTGCAATCTGTTTTCACATAAATAAGCCTAAAACTATAGAGAACAACAACCCATGTAAAAAAAATCGATTTTTTAAAAATTCTGGACGTATGTAAGGCCTTAAGAGATGAAGTTGTAAAAATACTACCACTTTCTAATTTTTTGGGTAACCAGAAACCTAATTATCTTTTTTGTAAAAATTTAGTGTATTTTAAAATTAAATTGTTTTTAAAAAAATTGTTTTACTGTTCTATATTTTTTACAAATAAATCTTATTCTTATAGTTTTCAGCCCTAACCTCTGGAAAAGGGTTTAAATTAAAACTATGGTTTTATATGCCAAGCGATTCATCATTTTTGCTGTTAGTATATGCCCCATAAACATGTAATGCATAAAAGCTGTAAAGCCCGGTAAACCTTTAAAACCATTTTTAAACCGTGTGTCAGGATTAAAATGTTGTTCCGGAAAACTGATGCAGTTTTATTTTATGGAAAACTATTCAAATAACATGTACGAATGGTCACTAAATAAATATTTTTTAATATATTTTTTGTGTTGATATTAATAGTAATAGCTATAAAATTTATAAAATATATATTTTCATCATTTCATAATATTTGCAAAAGAATATATACAGTACGCCTCAGTAAGTTAAAACCATATGGAAAACTTTTTTATTATTAATTTTACGAAAAAATTTATTCTTTTTTTAAAAGTTCTGCATGATGTTAAACCTAAAATGCAAGTATTAGATATTATTTTTTTTTTCAGGCGTATACAAGGTTTGTCAGAAAGTATGAATTTTGCCCAAGAGTAAAGTACTTTTATTTTTAACAATTTCAAAAATTGTTATAGAAAAAAAGTTGGTCAGAACTAAAAACCATGTTAATATATGCAATTACACCCATTTACAACATTTTCTTTACATATGTTTACAATAACAATGCAAATTTAACTGTAGTTATATGTAATCCAGGATACTCCGACATGGATGCATTGTTGGGAGCAAAACATGTTTGACAGTGGTTTTTTAGTTCTGATCAACTTTTCTTTAAAACAATTTTTAAAATTATCAAAAATGAAGGTACTGTACTCTTGGGCAAAACTCGTACTTTTTGACAAACCTAAAACCTAGTCTATACCTTTAATTACCATTATTACTATTATTATTATTATTTTTAATGTATAGGTAAGATTTTGATAAAGATAAATAGTCTAAGATCCGAACTAGAGATGACCTTTACCCATTCGTCAACCGGATATTTCTTTTTAATAAAATATAGTATATAAACGAATGTATTGCAAATGGGTTTCTTAAAAAATTATGGCCAATTCTATGATTAATTAAAAAAAAAAATAGAAAATTTTGAAACTCCCTGTATAACGTCTATTCCTATTTTTTATTTTACATGATAGTGCTAATATACCGCTTATTTTATTTTATAAATAAAGTCTTTAGAAATTTTTTAAATTTAAAATTAAAGAAATTATGATAATTTTTATCTAAGAAAAAGAAAAGTTAACCAATTAAACCAAATTTTGCTACTTTTTAGAGTAAAATTGGGATAGAAACATTTAACATATTTTATACGCGGTGTTCAGAAAATTGAAAAAGCTTAAAATGATACAACTTAAAATGGTACAAGAGTAAAGTGGATTTATTTGAGAAGATATGAAAATAAGTTACACGGAAAAGTTCTTCAAAATTAAAAGAGTCTCTAATACCAATTTTCAAAAAATCCTTATACTATATATATATATATATATATATATATATATATAATATATATATATATATATATATATATATATATATATATATATATATATATATATATATATATATATATATATATATATATATATATATATATATATATATATATATATATATATATATATATATATATATATATATATATATTATATTTTGTGTTGTAGTTTCTTTGACCTTAATTTATAATATTTAATTTTTTTGTAGGTTTTTCATGGCTTTGGTCTTTTATTTAAACAAAAACACTATTTGTGTTTAATTATATTTATTTTATACATGACGTTTCGGCCATTTTTTGGCCTTTTTCAAATTCTAAAATATAAAAGAGATGCTCTTCGTACAAATCGTTAACATAGTAAAAACTAACTTACCCTAGAACATAGATAACAAAGTAAATAACAATTTTAAACAAATATACCTTTACATTTTCACC
>JAHBCN010008319.1:37500-39364 GCA_019359885.1 Listronotus oregonensis
GGGTGTCCAGCCATACATATTGTAGCAGCCACATTTGAATTAGTTTTCCATCAAGAAGAACCACTGTTTATATCCTTTTATTATAAGAGAATACGTTCTCTTAAAAAAACTGTAGCAGAACCAAGGTACGATATTTATTTAGTAGTGACAGGAAATTAGTTAGTAATATATTTTGCCGGTAGGAGTAAAGAACAGGTCCGTAATTTGAGTCAAATGAACTGAAGTTTTTTATATATAGTAAAATTTTTATAACCAAGAACCAAAATAAAAAGCTGTTGTAATAATAATAATACATTAACAAAATTTTATTGACAAGAATTATTTAATAACATTGAATTTGACTTCATATAAACAACAAAATTCATATTTGCAAAATTTAATTTCGATTAAAAATTAAATATTATTACAACATCTTAACCGAGAAAGAACTGCATAAAACAATATTTTTTTATAATAAAATTTGTTCAGTGATTTGATATATATAGGAACATCTAACAGTGCTATTCTGAAAAAAATTCTTGTATTGTTAATGTTGATTTCAATTTTAAGTAGAATTTAAAATAAATTATAAAACGAATCAACAGTCTTTTATTCATATAAGTTAGCAGGCTCTACAAACAGTAAATCTGAACTCACCTGAGGAAAGAATCTCTACAGTCAGGGTAATCAGGGCAAACAGGCATCACCATTGATAAAAAGGAAAATTACATAGTTTATTTTTTTATTATTGTTGCCCCACAAACAAATAAATTAAGTGCAATAGAAATTTACATAATTACCTTTTCAATCAATATAATAAATCAAACAACATTTGCATTATATTTTAATTCAATCAACAAACATCATAATCATAATCATAAATAATAATAAATAATCATAATTAAAAAATTTCTATTGTAAAATATATATATATATATATATATATATATATATATATATATATATATATATATATATATATATATATATATATATATATATATATATATATATATATATATATATATATATATGTGTGTGTGTGTATGTGTGTTTGACACTCTTAAAACGTATAGTTGAAGAAAGTCTTTGACTTACATTGGACGTGCAACTGGGTTAATTAAATTTAATTTTCTTGTTACCCATCAAAATTTGCATGGATTTAAGCATTTTAAACAGTAAATAAACGCATTTTTTAATAACTTTGGTGTAGAGAAAGATAAAGGTAATTGGTTATTATACGTTTATCCAACCAGAGACGAGTTGTATTATAATTATCTTTCATTTATAATCTTGAATTTTTACGAATATCAAATTTGCTCATCATTATACCTTTTTTACTTAGCGAGCTAATTTCCTCTAAGTTTACTTTAAGTCCAATTCTGGCTACAAAGTAAATGATGGTAACTAAAGTGTGGTTTTCGAATGCTTAGGTCCTGAGATTTGTTCTTACCGCATAGAATAAATTGATTTGGAACCAAATTGTGACAAATTAGAACTACGCGTATACAGGATGTATTTACCATTGGGCTGCTGCCCAGTTTTAGAATTTCCGTCATAATTTAAAATACATGTGTATTTTTTTTTATTTTAGACCTAATCATTCCATTAAAATGTAAAAATATGTTGCCTTGTTCTATGGGGGAAGCCCACAACATATACAATCTATATACAGTGTCTTTTAAAAGCTCCGAAACGGTATTGCAATTTGAAAACAAGAAAAAATACTTTATGGTGGTTTTAGTATATTAGGTTGCCATGTGTACTATTTTTAGTTTTTTTTTAAATAAATTAGACAACATATATATTTTTTAATAACCAAGCAAAGTTTTCTTTTTATTACAGTCCAGCGCTGTGTTCGCACGTGGATATCGTGGCTGGGACC
>JAHBCN010008320.1:0-39259 GCA_019359885.1 Listronotus oregonensis
ATTAATCTAAACAAAAAATTTAACAAGTGGCTATATTATGATATAAATGTTTTCCTAATAGGCAAATTTTACCTTTTTATAAAAAACGTGTTATGGTAATATTTGAAGGATCTGGTTCCATTTTTCTTATAACCGGGAATCTCTAAGTTCAGGTTTTAGGTACAATAACTAAAGTTTGATTAGCGCAATAAGTACAAACAATAGATACTAATGTAAAGTGTACAATTACAACCTGTGTGATTGCAACCCAAATTAATACTTGTAACGCATATGTTCCAATGTCAAAACCAGTTTTTTTTTTTTTAATAAATTCAATAATAAATGAGACTGTGTCTATACATTTATTTGCACAAAAGCCAGCTGTAACTTTAATGGAAAAAACTAGGCACCAAATTGCCTAATCATTTTTAACGTCAAAACCCAAAACTAAAAAACCAGTACAATTTTTTTTTTTTTTTTTGAGGGGTCACATTTAAAAAAGCAAGTGTTTGTTATATAATTAAAAAAGTTGCAACAACAAATAACGTGTACCTAGGTTACCACTACAAATTTTAGAAATAGAAAAGTATAATATGAGATAAGATTGTGTAAAAAAATTATCAAATATTTTGTCAGCTCTGAAATTTATTATTAGGCACATTACACACCCATACAAAAAAGAAAAAAACCCTGTATTTTACATGCAATTGTATTTTTTCCTTCTGAATACCAATTCAAGTTCCAAATTAAGTTTTATTTTTTAAAATACAGCGTAATTCTAAAATATTAAAAATGTAAATAAATGCCAAATTTTTAAATGTACTAATATCAATAGTTTAGGTTAGCTATTTTGGATGCTAAATAACACACACGTAAATACCTTGACAAATTCCAAACCACTGATGAACTAAGATAAAAAGACTCTGCTTTATAGTGAACACCTGCAATTTGCCTTTAACCTACATAATATACCAAAAAGTAGGTACAATTATATAAATAAAGGAAATTTTAAGTCCGGATCTACATGCGGGTACCCAAAGTTTATTTAGTTTTACGACCAACAGTAGCAGGTAAAACGAGAAACCAAAACTTTTTCGATTGACGCCAGATTCGATGGATAGGGATTTTGAGGGTCGCTGATCACAAATCCGTGATGAGATTTGTAAAACTCAAAGATTTTAATTATGGCAGACGGGACTTCTAAAAATTTAATAAAATGATTTTTAAAAATCTTGTCCGCCATATTAAATCCATCCCATTGAATTTTGCCAATCTGACAACGGATCATTGACCACCGACCCTGGAAAATAACTACTTTACGTAAATTTGAAAATCAGTAGGGTAATTCCGGGGGTAGATGGCCATATGCGGCCATGGCGAAATATTTCAAGGAATCGCTCAACAGATGTCACTGTTCAGCATTTAGTTCGCTGCGCATCGTCGGCGAGAGTAACGGCACGGCAAGACATTTGGCGAAAAAAAGAAAAAGTAAGTAAATCTTTGTTTTTTATTTTTACTACTGTGAATATTTTTTTGATGTTAATTGTTTTTACACAATTGTGGTGTTAGTTTCTTAAAATAATGGTGATATTTGTATTTGTTGCAAAGTATATACGAATGAATGCTACGTTATAACCTCAAAATTTGTTTCGTGTCATGTCTTGTTTTAGCTTTAAAGGTGGCCATCTCTCCCGGAAAAAAGGGAGAGATGGCCAATTGCAGTCGGTATATGATGGCCATAGTGCCATGGTACAGAAATGATGTTTATGCAAATAATTGATTTATTTTTATATTTGTTGTAGATTCCAATAAATATAAGAGAAAGGCAGTGGCTGTGAGAGGAAACTGGTCGAAGAATCACTAAAAGCAGCTATTAGTGCTGTGAAAAATGATGGATTATCCGTACTAGCGCGGCAGGTCTCCAGTACCAAATACCTAGAAAAACATTAGAAAGAAGAACAAGACAAATAATGACAAGAAAGGAAATCTTATGGGACCACCCACTTTATTTGGAGAAGAAAACGAGAAGAATTGGTTACTCATATTAAAACAATGCAAGCTAAAGGCTTTCCTTTAACAATGGATGACGTGAGAAAATTGCTACGAATTAGCCGAACAGTTAAAATGAAGTTAATAGATTCAACAAAGAAAATCAGAAAGCAGGATATGACTGGTTGCAGATGTTCTAAGCAGAAATACCGATATTACACTAAGGAAGTCAGAAGGGTTTCTTTGGCTAGAGTCAACGCTCGAATAGATCAGAAGTAATGCATATTTCTCAAATTGCTTGAAAGCCTCCTTATCCAAGACAATGAGATGCTACCTCCTAACTGCACATGGATGAATCTGGCCTACAGTTAAACAGTCGTCCGGGACACGTGCTTGCTGAAAAGGTTCTAGTATGGTTTCCACAGCAACATTAACCGGAAAAGCGTGGAGACAATAACCATTATAGCCTGTTGCAATGCGGATGGCACGTTCTTGCCACCTGCTTGTATAATGAAAGGAAAAAATAAAAAACCCGAGTTTGAGGACGGGTTGCCTCCAGGATCAAAAATTATTCATGTCTCAAAAATCAGCGTATATAACGTCAGAAATATTTTTAGAATGGTTAAAAACACACTTTGTTCCAAGGAAATCAGCCGGAAAAGCTGTCCTTCTGTTAGACGGCCACTCAACTCATTGCAATTCCGTGGAAATGTTGGAATATGCTAATCAGAATGACATTATTTTGATACTTCAATGCCCAGTCACACGTCTCATTATCTCCAGCTCCTTAGATCGCTCGGTTTAAATCATTAAAACATCACTTTATGAACAGTGTAGACTTTGGCTGATCCAAAACCCAGGACGTCGAATAACCAGTGTTTTTTTCGAGCTTACTTAGCAAGGCTTAGGTAAAGCAGCATCGTCGGAAAATGCAATTGCTAGATTTAAAGCAACTGGAGTGTATCCCCTCAACCCAGGAGCGGTGCCAGATTATGCGTTTATTCAAGAATCTACAAGTGACCTGACGAATACCTCTGTTACACAAGTACTTCCCCACTGTACATCCGCTCTGGACAATGAAAAGGAACCTTATACCAGGTTGTTCTTATGAACCAAGAAATGATACAAACTATAGCCCCAAAATCTGTAAACTGCCACGATGTCTAATGTTTCACACCCGAGCTCTGGAGAGAGGCTTCGTTCAGTAATTCAGATTACACCCCATCTCGAATTTTACAGGATATATCACCTATTCCACAAAAATTGATTGAAGTGCGTAAACGAGCAAAGCAAGCTGTTATGCTCCGATGAATTTCGGAAGAATACATCAAAATTAGAATAGATGCTGCGGAAAAGTCTAAAAAGGAAAAACGTAAGAAAATGTGTCAAAATAAAGAAGGAAAAAGAAGAGACAATAAAAGGTACTATTCGATGTGTGTGAAAGCTGTTCGAAGACTATCTGATATTAGAAGACGTATTATTCCATTACATAAGTTGTCAGGAAAGAATAAGAAAAGAAAATTAGACGAAAAGGACAACTGTCGTGGGTGTGGTGAGAACTATTACGAAAACACTTCCTCATCGAAGACTGGCTTCAATGTACAGTGTGCCTGTTTTGGGTTCACGAACACTGCACTGCATTTGAAACGATGTGCTCCAAATGTGGCGACGAGGAGAAAAGAAGACTTAAAAGTAAAAAATAAGACCAAAAAGTAATTATAAGCCTAGAATTAAGTTATGGCCATCTTACCTCTAATGCCATGGCCATCACGCCCGGACACCTCGGGAGAGATGGCCAATTGTGATTTAAAAAAAACTTGAATTAATAAGGTGATCTCTTTAGAAATTGTTACTTTTATGTTTATAATATGATAGTTGATTCGTTAAAGTTTAATAAAAAATAAATATAATTATAAAAACATAAGTATTTGATTTCTAATAGAGCTTAGAAAAAACTATGGCCAACTACCCCGGACTTACCCTATTTTTTCATGAATTTCTGATACAGTGCAAAACTTGTGTTACCGGACACACTTTTATATTGGCCACTTTCAAGCTAACAAAAATTCGCTTTTAGAAAACTTGTATATAAATCCCTTAGATTATGGACACCCTTATAAAACAGCCACAGCCAGACAATTTCAATTTTTTAACACCTATTTCAGGTAAATTAACCTTTTTATATTGGCCGAAAATTCTTTAGGCTACTTTGTATTTTATTATTTCATGATCGTATTCGGCAAATTTTAAAGGGGAAAATACCCAACAATAATATTTATGGCCAGGTTCAAAAAGCATTAGTGGCTTGGGGGATTATCTTCACATTATATTTTAATTTGTACCAGTCTTAAATCGATAAGAATAAAGTTATCGTTTTAGAAATCAAAATGTGTTTAATCATGTCTCCAAAACCAAAACGTTTATCACTGAGAGAAAAAATTGATGTTATTGCGAAAAGTACGCTTTGGGTTGGCGAAAACTGGCTGAAAAGTTTGGTGTTGGAAAATCCCAAATAAATGATATTATCAGGCACCAAAGAGGAAATTCCAGAAGTCGGGAGGTTTGGCAGAGATCAAGTCCTCTACACTTGGTTCCACAAAGCAAGAGGTAAAAATGTTACAATATCTGGACCTCTAATTAAATGTTAAAGCACTTGAGGCAGCAAGTACTTTAAAGCGGAAAATTTTGTAGCCTGAAACGTTGAACAACTGTTACTTAAGTAATACTAGCCACCCCTTCTATAAAGGTCAATTATTATTAATTTTTAGTGGTGGCCGTCATAGACAAGTTTTACTGTATTTTAGTCCTAATTTTTAAAATAACAAATTTTCTGTGTGCGATAGCCTAATTTTGACCCGTGTCCAGGAGAAAAAATACTGTGAAATACATATAATGTTGTCTAAACCACTTTTTTTGTATGGCTTTGTTTTCATTTAGACTGACTTGGTGTTTAAACGCCTCAAACTAGCCCTAGAGTTATATTTTAAAGATATTTAAAACTAGTTGATAATAGTTGCCGAAATGATGGTATAAACCCTTTGGTGCCACTCGCTAGAATTGAAAATATTTAAAAGCGAAAAATGAGATTCCATATATATTATGTAAAAATTTGGTTTCTTTATCAAAAACAAAACTAAGATATACTTAAAATTTTAAAACACTTTGTTATAACGAGTTTTATTTAAAGATGCTTATTCATATAAAACAAATATAATACAGTTTAATTAGAACTCGAAAAAGAAATTGAAGGCTAGTTAGTTAAAAGTCTGTACAGCATCATATCTAATAATTTTTTATGTTTCTTTAAAGAACCTAAATTATTAACAAGTTCATAACTCCTACAAGATTAAGAGAACAAAATGATCCCCAGCCTGTAAGAGGAATCAACCACACCCGAAAGAGACTTAGTGAAGCTAATAAGGCAGCAGACTAGAATAATGTTCGTTAATTCTCCCAAATGAGCTTATCCGAATTCCAAAACTTCCCAAATGCAAATCCTTTGGGCCCGCTCATAACTAATTAACATTAATGACATTGATTTTAGCTAATCCAGATACGGCTGCTGCATTGATTAAAATGGCGCCTTTAATGTACGTTGTACGTTTCACGCAACGCTGAGAGTTGTAAAACGGAGATGAGAATTTGAGAATATAAACCAAATATCTAATATGCGAATATTGAAAAGTGTTTCTGCTATTATTATTCTGCATTTATCATGTTTGGGTTTAGATATATGGTCTACTGAAAAGCTCTGTCCATTTCTACGACAACAAGTTTCGACATGTAAGCACATGTTTATTTGGTACATGTTCGACTTCATGTTTTTATCGCTTAATGTATACATAGTAACGTAGCAAATTAACCACAATTAAGTTAATTCACATTTGTCTTAAGTGTAAAGTGATAGTGTATACATGGCTACTAATAAAGTTCATTTACGCCAATGTATTTTATACGAATTTCAACAGGAAAGAAATGCCACAAAAGCATGTAAAAATTTATTAAAAGTATTTGGTGAAGGCACAGTTGTGGATGCAAAAGATGGTACGAAAAATTTAAAACAGGTGATTTTAACCTTTCTAATAAGCCACGTTCTGGGCGACCATCTTTGATCGACGACATTGTTGTTAAGGCCATGTTGGAGCAAGATTCTTTTCTGACAACATCGGAGATCACAGAAGTTCCACATCTCTTCTTGCTCGAAAAAAATTGAGCCCTTTTTGAACCGGTTAATAACTGGGGATGAAAAGTGGATTACCTGCGACAACATTGTAGGAAAAAGGGCATACTGTAAACCTGGAAAACCTAGCCCTTCCACCTCTAAACCAAATTTGACTCTGAACAAGAGAATGTTGTGTATATGGTGGGACATTTGAGGACCAATACATAATGAGCTTTTAATATCAAACGAAAAGCTAAATTCGGGGAAGTATTGTCTGCAACTGGATAATTTAAAGAGGCTTGAAGATTTCCTTTCGTATATTCAATTATAGATTTTCCGATTATATAACTTCCGACTAGTCACCCTATTTATAAACTCAAAATTTTCAAAATTTTTTGACAAGCAAAAAATTCAAAAATAAAGATAGATATTTTCTTTATTTTTAAATTTTTTGCCTGTCAAAAAATTTTGTAAGGACATAAATAAGTGATAGTCGGAGGGTGCTATGTCCGGAGAATATGGTGGATGCGACAGACGGTTCAGTTTTTCGCTTCAAAAGATAAAACATTTTTTAAAAATGCCCTCACGCTGGCAAGAAATCAATAATAATAATAATGGCAATTATATTATTTAGTACAGTTAATTGGTAGTAATAAAAATTTGTATTTTGTTTTATTCCAAAAAGACAGAACTTTCCGGTAGACCTGATAATACAATCGTCATTCATAGGCGGTTCTTGACCTAATCATCTTTGACCCTTCTAATAAGCCACTGGGCGACCATCTTTGATCGACGACGATGTTGTTAAGGCCATGTCCTTTTCTGACAACATCGGAGATCGCAGAAGGGCTTAATTGAGCCCAGCAAATCATTTCGGACTATATGTGGAAGATAGGATAGGTGTGAAAATATTTAAGATGAGTGCCACATTAATTAAGTTAGAAAAATTTGGATGATCGAGTCGTCAAATGCACATCTCTACTTGCTCGGAATAAAATCAAGGCCTTTTTGAACCGGTTAATAACTGAGGATGGAAAGTGGATTACCTACGACAACATTATAAGGAAAAGGGCATACTGTGAACCTGAAAAACCTAGCCTTTCACTTTTAAACCAAATTTGACTCCGAATAGGAAAATGTAGTGTATATGTGAGACATTCAAGGACCAATACATTATGAGCTTTTAATACCACACGAAAAGCTCAATTCGGAAAAGTATTGTCAGCAATTGAATAATTTAAAGAAAGCGGTCCAGAAAAAGAGGCCGGCAATGTTCAATAGGAAGGACATTATATTGCATCATGATAATGCAAGGACACATGCTGCTTTGGGGACTCGTCAAAATATTTCAGAACTAGGCTGAGAAATTCTGTCGCATCCACTATATTCCCCGAACATAGCACCCTCCGACTATCACTTATTTATGCCCTTACAAATTTTTTTGACAGGCAAAAAAATCAAAAATAAAGAGGATATCTATCTTTGTTTTTGAATTTTCTACCTGTCAAAAAATTTTGTAAGGACATAAATAAGTGATAGTCGGAGGGTGCTATGTCCGGAGAATATGGTGGATGCGACAGACAGTTCAGTTTTTTCGCATCAAAAGATAAAAAATGCCCTTACGCTGGCAAGAATTCAATAATAATAATGACAATTATATTATTTAGTACAGTTAATTGGTGGTAAGAAATTTTTTTATTTTGTCATATTCCACAACAGACAGATAATACATTCGTCATTCATAGGCGGTTCTTGACTTAATCATCTGGGAAGGCTAACGCATCTTAAACTTGTACGACAATTTGCCGAATGCAGTAATTGTCTTATTCGATATTTGGGTAAATAATATTTTAATTAGTAATGTTGTAAAGTTATCTAATTATCATTGTAACTTAATTGTACGTGTACAAATAAATTTAACCTATGCATAAATAGTAAAGGTAATGAATGATAAGAAAACTGTGAAGAGAATAGTAGATTACTTTAGATTTCTAAGATTAATCGGATCTAAAGAAAAAATGGAGCTAAAAATATTGTTTTGGTAATTTTCCAGAAAAAAAATTGCTAGTTAAAAATTTCTTAGGAAATAAATGAAAAAGGTGGTAAAACTTTTATTCAAAAAATATAAAAACTAACAAATAAATCTAATAACCCAATCAGGTATACCTTTTTAATTAACAAAATATTTAGAAGTACAACAGGCAACAAAGTAAATTTTTACAAGCCAAAATATTTAGGTACAAAATACGATATCTAGATCAAATAAATTAGAATGATCAGAAGTCAGTAAATCATACTAGTGGCGTGACAAGATTGCGTTTTGCGTAGGGAGGGGATTAATTGAAATAAAAAGCATATAAAGAAGTCAAGCAAAACAATTCAAAAAGATTCATTTCAAGGTCATTGGTTCTCACTGGTTTACACTATATCCCCGCTACACCAGCGCCTCTTTGTTTAGTGCTACTCTGGGCCACTTTTTAAGCCAAACAGCCATAGGAGATAGTGCTCCTTATCTCTCCACCCTGCATAGATGCGTCTTAGCGTAAAGTTAAATGCGATTGCTCATTAAAAATCTACTATCTACAAGTTAGGTTACCTATTGTAAATGCCCTTGTCGATTTTTATTGTAGGTTAAGAAAGAACTAATACCAAAAACCAATAATAAGTATATAAACTAAAAAATGATCTTACTTACTGATCAAAATATGTAAAGTTATGATAACATTTAACAAAATCAAGCGTTCCAGTAATTTCACCATTTAAATTAAAGCTAAGGTAGATCTGGATTGGTCAGAGTAAATATTAATAATGCTAATTGGTGAAAGCAAAGTCAAAGGATTTACGTCAAACAAACTTGAAAATTCCGCCGAGATCACAAGTGATATTTATTTAAATTATTCCAGTCTATTAAGTTATTTGCTCCAGTTTAAAGCTTGTTTTCAGCTTTTGCAAGGACAGAGAAAATATGGGCATTGCATTATGTTGCATGCAATAAGGCATCTGGATATATGAAAAACAACACAAATTTTTAATTTAAATAAATTTAAATAAAGTACCTGCATTTCTTTAGCTAACGAAACAAATAATATAATGTTTTTCTTTGTTTTACACATGCTAATAACCGAAAAATTGAGCATTTAGGTCAGCAAAAGGTCAATAAATATATTTTATTAATAATAAGTAAGACGCAAATGGTAACTATATTATTCTGATAAAAAAAGTATAATTTTAAAACTT
Source organism: Listronotus oregonensis (assembly GCA_019359885.1). Taxonomy (NCBI): domain Eukaryota; kingdom Metazoa; phylum Arthropoda; class Insecta; order Coleoptera; family Curculionidae; genus Listronotus; species Listronotus oregonensis. The sequence goes on from JAHBCN010008320.1 coordinate 9,368, forward strand.
AAATTTACAGAAAACCTACACATACAAACCGATGCTTAAATTATAACTCTAATCGTCCAATACTGGTAAAAAAAGAGTCGTAAAAAGTCTTTTAGATTGAAATAAAATAATTTGTTCTGATCCAAATTAATTAAATTAAAAAAAAAATAGTTTAAAATAATTATCCTCTTAATATTATAAATATGATCTCTAAAACTAAGACAAACAAATTTAAGACAAAATAAAAACAGACCTATAACAAATTTATTTTTACGATATATTTCTAGCTCATCAAATAAATTACAACGAATATGTAGTAAATTTAATATTTGTACTATCTTTAAAATGCAAAATCTCAAGTAACAAAAACAAAACCATACATTATAAACGAAATGTATGGTTTTACTTAGGTGAAACTTCCAGACCATTAGCCAAACGCATTAAAAAACATAACACATACATCACAAACACATAATTCTACTAATTTAAACCTGCCAACACGCATTTGATAACACCATATAATAAACTGGAATGCATCTAATATTTTAGCTAAGGAAACTTGTTCAAAAAACCTAACAACTTGAAAATAAAAATAAAAGAAAAAGCGGCTAAATAGTGACATTAGGCAAAAAACAATCTAAATTGTATATTTACGTAAATATAATAATAGGATTAAAATAAATTTATATATTTCTTAAAAATTTAACTTATGTTACCTAAGGTATTTTTTTAAAGCCTGTTCAATCAAGTCAAAAATTTTGTGAATAATGTTGGGCTTTATATTTTTAATTACCCAAAACGCAAATGTCTTTCTACAAAGTGTATGGGTATATACGGCCATTTTCAAGTTTCTTCATTAGTTATGATGATGGTGTCACAATGAATAAACTAAATATTTTTTATTTCGTTTTTGTCTCAAGGAAAACTCCGTTCAGCCGTTTTCTTGTTGACACCCTTGTTAATTAAACATTCATTGTTTGCTTGTGTTTGTCTTCTCTAACTGCCAGTTCTCTAGATAAAGCTCCGTCCTTTGTTTGGCTCTAATTCGGCCGGCTTTTCTTTGTACTTAGTAGGAACGAAAACGCCAGAAGTGATCTTTTTCGTCCCCATTGCATTCATTGTTAGGCACGAATTGGAAAACTGTACAAATAATTCAGGACTTTGAATTTTGTATGGGTCCATTGAAATTGTTTGTTTTGGTCTGTGAATTTATCTTAGTTCTTTAATATGGTTACTTATTTTATTTGTATAACAAATACTTACAAAAAACAAAATTTTATTTTATTAAAGTACAATCAACAGAAAATCTATTAAAAAAAACTAAATTTAATAAAATACCAGTAAAATTAGTCCGAAAAATAAAATTTGCTTAAATAGAAGTTAAAATTCTCTATTCATTGTCAAAAAGAAAAAAATTGTACAATGTATATTATAGTTTCCGTATCTTACCTCCTACAAGACAAAGTTGCTTTTAATGCTATTAAATTAACTGACTTAATTTATAAATAGTTTAAGATGGCTTGCATAAAAAAGTTGATGATAGTTTAACTACTGATCTTCAAAAAGACCAGCAAATGCTATTAGTTGGGCGGTACAAAAGTTGTGCATCAAAATATGGTTTTATACCTATGGCCAGATGAAAAATGTGAATCTCTGGGTGTTTAGATGTACGCGGAGCAGACTATTGGATGAGCCTTGTTCACCATTCTCAGTAAGTACCGTAATTTACTGTTTGGACGTTATATTCCTATGCACACTATTTAATGTTGCTTAATTCTTTGTCCTGTTCCTACGTATCAGTAATTCATTTAGTGTTTTGCCTAAATTATCTGGTGATAGGATAGGATTTGTGTATATTTAGACCCTTAATAAGTTTTATTGTTCTCACTTATAGTCCAGGCTGGATAAGAGAAAAATGCCTTTCGTTACGAATTTACAAGCAAATCATATTACTTATAAGACACAGGTGTTTTTCAGCTAATTCGACCTCTCTGAATCAATAAATACATATTAGCAACTCCAGATTTCAACTGAAAACAAGATATTCAAGATGGAGGACAAAAACAGCAAATGAACACCTTTTTTTAGTAAGGCATATGGACGTGAATAAATTTTAAATTATATATTTTTTAAGGCAAAAAATATATCCAGATTCATAAAAATAGCTTCTGAAGTGGATATACAAGCCACATCGAAAACACCTCAATTGCCAGAATTTTCGAAAACAAAAAAGTTGTAGGTTATACCAAAATGAACCCACACAAAAAGTTTTAAAAGAGTATTTTTTTAGTTTGTTTTATTTGGGATACTCGCCTTACTAATTTTTGGAAAATGAGACCACTTCGGTCCAGGTCCCGGGGTATAACAAAGCTGATCCTGTTCAGCCCTATTGAGCCCTATGAACTTGCAGATTACTTGCAACAAAAAAGGAGAAAACCCCCCAAAAAACCCAAAAAATCACAAATACTAGTCTACGTTTCGGTGGCAAGTCGGCCATTGTTGTCAAGATAGAAACAAAAATAAAAAATTACACTAAATTTTAAGGATTTTTTTATCTCAAAACTTTCTGATATTTTTTTTAACTTTTCTATGACGTTTTGTCATTTTAATGACAAAACGTCATAAAATGACAAAACACGTAAGGCGAGTATCCCAAATAAAACAAACTGATGCATGAATTCGCCACAAAACTATAGAACATAATATTTAAGAGTATTTTTTATTCCAAATTTTAAAGTCGACCGATACCTATATAATATTTTGTCAGTTACACACAGTGCGGGGTTTTGAATTTTAGATCTTCCCCCCCAAACTTTTTTCCATAACTTGTTTTAAATTCGTTTTGACGCATACTAATTTACCATCCCCCCCCTAAAACCTATACACCGTGTTCAAAATTAACTCGGCACTATTGCTAACTTTTTTATTATACGAGATACAATTTAGGTTAAATAAGCATATTTGTGTACATTTTTACGCTGACTACAATGATGATAATAGAAAAACAAGTGAACATCAGATTTACGAGTTATTCACAAAATTATACTTTTTCTAAATGCAACACCCTGTATTTGTTGTGTTAATTTGATAGATAATGTAATTTTCTATATAAATAGTTTTTAACATTTTTTTCCGAGGTTATAAAAAGCAGAGTTATTTCAATTTAAATGCATTTTCTGTAACTGGACGCAGGCAGCCATGGAATTCTTAAAATCGCATTTTTTGTACAAATTATATCGTAGTGCGCCATGTCAGAAACCAAATTTAAATAAAATTCGCCATAAAGGATATAATTTGTCAAACCTTCTAATTACTTGGGTAAATAATAAACATCGTAATTTCAGTTTTTTTTTTTAAATAATAACACATAACTAAGTAACATTAGTAAAATACATTATGCTAATAATGGCTATATTGGCAATATCCAAAAAATCCTTCAACGCATTTCTTAGTAAATTCAGATATTGTTTGCCTGTTAAAGTTTTTTTATAAAACACAGGTCCAACAATTTTTGATCCAATGAGGCAGCACCATACGTTTAAGCAAATAAATCTTTGTGGATTGAAAGGATGATGGCGCAGGAGATTGCAATAATCCAATAATGTGGGTTTTTTCTGTTAAACATGCCTCTATTACTAAAGTTAGTATCATTGCTTCAAATAATTAATCGTAAAAAGTTTGGATTTTCTATTGCAGCATATACAAACCATTGGCAAAAGTATACGCCTTTTGTAATCACCTGGCAACAAAGTTTGTGTGGGTCTGTATTTGTGGGATACATAATTATGTTTTTTTATTATTTTAATAATGGTTCCTTAGCATAGATTAAGATCTGACCTACAGTCTCTTGTGGAGTTTTCACGATAAACTTTTAAATATGCCAAAACATAAATTTTTGTTTATTGATTAATTATAAATTATCAAATTTTTACGCTTAAGAAACACTTTTGTTTAATTGAAACTTTCGATAAAGGAGTAAAAAATATTTTCTGTTTGGCATACTTCTTTCTGAAAATAGTTTTACTCCAAAGCCTGATGCTTTTTTTTTGGCAAATTATGTAGCATTCTATCATATCAAACTTCTACAAATGACAGCATTTTAAACAACAGTAGCGTTAATGAACTGTTGCCTTATGATTTACTAGTTTTTACTAAAACATTATGGTGGATACACATGTTATCTTTTGTTTTTTTTAATTTTTGTCATAGCATACTACGATAATTTGTACAAAAAATGCGATTTTAAGAATTCCATGGCTGCCTGCGTCCAGTTATGGAAAAATACATTTAACTTGAAATACCTCCGCTATTTTTCATTTTAGGAAAAAAATGTAAATAACTAATTATATAAAAAATTACATTCTCTTTCGAATTAACGTTACAAATACAGGGTGTTGCATTTAAAAAAAGTATATTTTTGTGAATAACTTGTACATCTGATGTTCATTTGTTTTTTTATTATCGTTATTGTAATCACTGTAAAAATGTACACAACTTTGCTAATTTAACCTAACTTGTATCTCTTATAATAAAAAAGTTAGCAATAGTGCCGACTTAATTTTGAACAGGGTGTATTATAGATACGCCGCTAAATTTATAAACGCTACTTGCTTGCCTAAGACAAGCGTGCGCCAATATTCCTCAACATTCCATGAGGAAGCAGAGACAATAATGCCTCAGTTAGTCGCTGTGTTTTGTTTTAATATTAAAAATTTTAATTTACTACCAAAATATATGACTAGAATTAGGGTAGCACATGTAGTTTTTTTTCTACCCCTAAAAAGCTGACTGAGATCCATTGTTTTATGCTCTATTCTACAAAAAAAGGTGCTCTTACATTGACTCGATAAGGTTGGGTGTTTTTTAGATATTTTAATTTCAAACTAGCATGGTAAGTACAAAAAAGTAACATTTAAAAATTAACACGATAGTTATTTTTACAAAAAAAAAAATCTTTAGAGTGTCCACTGCTTGCTCGAATAAATGCATTTAATCTTTAATTGATAAAAATAACAACTGTTAATAATTTTAAATATTACCCTTCTCGTAACGCTAAAGTAAAGACCTAATTTAAGAGTACCTTCTTTATGTAAAACTTAGCAGAAAATTAGTATCATGTACCAAATATTACTAATGATAAAACCAAAAAAAAAAAAAAGATATAAATAAATATTATAATAAAAAATGCTTATTGTAAAAAGGCGTATTTTGGCCCATGTTAAATGGTTTTAAGTTATATTTTAATCATAAAAACCCCATTTCAAAACATAAGAAAATCTTAACTTAAAAAAAAATTCTTTCGCAACCTGTATCCTAAAAATGGAGTCGTTTGGAACTATATTTAAAAACATTTCTCTCTTCTTTTTTTGTAAAGGAATAACCCATTAGGTCATAACATATGTTTTTTAATCACCCTGTATAATAAAACAACTTTTATAAAATACACGATTATATGATAAAACTATTAAGAATCTCATAAAATTTGCTGCTTTAAACGTAAAGATAATATTATCATGCTTAAATTACGATAATTTAAGTAATGAAAAGCAAAATAAATTAATATTTATTAAAAATATACTAATTTCCATTTAGAAAATGCAGCATTAAAAGTTTGATTTTTTACATCAACCTATTTTATTAAATCGCCCCATTTGATAATTATCAACATCTAATAACATATAAGAAATAAACCTTTTTACGAAACATGGACATTGTAATTTCCATCGCATGCTAAGGGGTGTTTAGTTTTATAACAATATTTTACATTTCAATGCTGATCACAACTCAAAACTGGTTTTGGTGTTTTCCCGGTGACATGTTAAAATCATTCAACAAAAAAATAAAATATTTAATTAAATTTTTGATTTACCACACATTATCCGGTAATAAAATTTGTATTTTTTGACATATTACTTTTAATAAGTGTTAATTTTAATTGCATAAATGCCTATATATTGTTTCTAATTATCCGTAAATCACAACAATTTATATTATGGCAATTTATTTTCTTAACTACAGCATGCATAATAGAGATTTCTTTAACATTTTTGACAGGCTTATTGGTAATAAAATTATTGCATTTTTTCCTTAATTAATGCATAACTTTTAATTTTTCGAAATTTTGCGTTTTTGGTAAGATTATTTATTACACTTCCTGTGTCCTAGGGTAGAGATAACTTGTTACTATCTTTAAACTAACAGTATGACGTTTAGAATTTATCTAAAAAACGGCTGCTTCAATTAACTTATACTACGTATACCTATTTTTGGTAAAAGACATTGAAGAATAAAAATTTGTATATAAAAGCTAAATAAAAAGTTGATAAAAAAAGTTATTTTGTTTTAAATGTGGGCAAGGTACCGCAGGTGACGACCTCGAAATTTTACAATAAAAATAAAAGCAAATTTTAATTTTTCACGCCACAAACCTCTCATTATAGCCAGATATAGTGACACTATACCAATTATTAACAAAATAATTTGTAAAAGACTAAACAAAAAATTTAACTTTTGACATTCTGTATCTCCGTAATCATCTACTTTTGGATTGAGTCCAGTTCGGTTAGTCATATTTTGCCCTCAGTAATTTGTGGTAGTAGGTATTTTTGTCGTATTTTTTAGAGACACTCTGTACAAAGGGGGATAACCATTTAGAACATATAGAATATTTTGGACAGTTAATTAATATTAAAATAAATATATATCTCCATTTCTGTACATAATAGAGATAAAAACATAAAATTAGAAAATGTGTGTTTGGTAACACATATTTTATTACCAGTGTTTGTAAATATACAGGGTGACTCAAAAACAGAGTTTTTATTAAAAAGTACGTTTTTTGAAATGGAACGTCCTGTATGTTTTGCCAAATTTTAACTCTTTATTTACTCCTACATCACAAATGTAAAATAAACTATACGTCAATTCTTGCTGGTTTTTGAGATAATTAAATGACTAATAAAGTAAATAAATTTGTCACTCTGGAAAGATTTGGATAAACTACGGTTTTTTGGGTTGTTAGGCCGTCGTCGGTGATTGGGTCTTCTTAACGTTTCGCTAGCACGAGTGATTGGCATCTTCAAAAGATACGCTTCTCGGTTGATTATTTGCGTACACTGTAGTACTCTCTCTTTCTCTCTCTCTCTGCCTCTATCTATCCATCTCTCTCTACCTCTATCTCTATCTCTATCTCTATCTCTATCTCTATCTCTATCTCTATCTCTATCTCTATCTCTATCTCTATCTCTATCTCTATCTCCATCTCTATCTCTATCTCTATCTCTATCTCTATCTCTATCTCTATCTCTATCTATATCTCTATCTCTATCTCTATCTCTATCTCTATCTCTATCTCTATCTCTATCTCTATCTCTATCTCTATCTCTATCTCTATCTCTATCTCTATCTCTATCTCTATCTCTATCTCTATTTCTATCTCTATCTATATCTCTATCTATATCTCTATCTCTATCTCTATCTATTGTTAGCTTAGAGTCTCGGATATAAATGGTTATTTTTTATAATTAGTAGTTGTATTAACTTAACGAATTGGTAAAACTAATATAGTTTTTAATTTATTAGTTCTTAACAGCAATTACGTTCTAATACAAAAAAAAAATCCTGCAGATAAAAGTAATGCAACAGTAATAATAAACTGTGATATGTATGATAATAAAATAATACCTTTTTTAAATGATGGTAATTATACAAAAATAAACAATGATCCAACTGAAACTATTTATAGACAAATATATAACATTAAAGAAAAAAACATAAGAACAGCTAAACAGATAGAGAAAGATTTACACTTACTCCCCATAACAGTAAAACTCCACACTTTATGGAGTTCCACAAATACACAAACCTGATATAATGAGTAATAAATTTTATATTCCTAATGTCTTTAAAACACAAAACACTCCTAGATCTTAAGTAACAAAAGCAAAACCATACAATAAAAACGAAAACACAAAAAATGTTAATTATAAGATCTCTTGAGAATGTAATAAATTTTATATAAGTGGAACTTCCAGACCATTGGCCAAACGCATAAACGAACATAGAACATATATTAATAACACAGAATCCCACAAACCAAAAATGTATCAACACGCCTTTGATAATAACCACATAAAAAACTGGAATGCTTCTAGCATTTTAGCAAAAGAAACTTGTTCAAAAAACGTAAAATAAAGGAAAGTGCATTTATTTTATTAAACTAAGATAAATGTTTAGCATCAATATCTATTAATATAAATAATATATGATGCTCAAGTAAATTTATGTAAACTTAAAATCAATTAACCGACCATACCACCTTTTCTGTCTTTTTGAATGCTATAAATATACCAGTCAAATAAACTAATGTCATTTATGACAAAACGTCATAAAAAGTATAAAAGCTTTCAGAATTTCCTAAGTGTTTGAAGCAAAATGTCTTAAAATTTAGTTTAATTTTTTCTTTTAATTTCATCTTGACAACGGTGGCCGACTTGCCACCGAAACGTAGATTAATATTTTTGATATTTGGGTTTTTAAGGGGTTCTTCTTTTTTCTGTTTCAGGCGATCTGGAAGTTCATAGGAGTCAATAGGGCTGAGGAGGCTCAGCTCGCTATACCCCGGGACCTGGACCGAAGTGGTCCCATTTTCCAAAAAAATTTTAGGCGATTACTCCCAAAGAAAACATATCCAAACATGAATCCGTCAAAAAATTATAGAACATACTTAGAAAAAAGCAAGTCATAAAAAAAAAATTTAACCCGCATGCATTAGGTCATTCACCTAATAAATAAATAACCAGTTTTATTATTTTACCCTTTATAGATTCCTACTATAATTTTCCGAAATAAATTAATATTCATTTAAAGTGTCGGTAAAAACTAGCTTATTACGCGGTAACACCCCGTGTAAACTCGCCCTGTTTGATCATTATCAATATCTGATAATACGTACAAAATAAGCCTTTTTACGAAACCCAGACAGCATAATTTTATTATTGTCGCATGTCAAGCGGTGTTTAGTTTTCGAACAATATTTTATTCAGTTTTAACACCGGCCACAAGGACAAACTAATTACTGTGCGTTGCCGATGACAAACCAAATTATTTTCTACAAATAATTGCATTTATAAAATACAACATCGATAACATTTTTTTTTTAATTTTTTTCATAAATGAGTGTGCTGAAACAACGTTAGATGTTGCCAAGTGCATATTTTACAAGAGAGCAGAAATTAATAAGAGATTACTATAAAAGTTTAGGAAGTCTTGGGGAGTACTATAGTCTATCTCAAAGTATATTGTTATGGCTTTTGACGGACCATACCCCAATAAACCTTTAACGATTTTATTACCTATTGTTTTTGCATAAACCCATTTGTTCATAAGGGCAGGGGTGGGCCAGGCATTTCTTGGGTATTAACCATTAGGCATATAAATATTTTGGCTAATATTTTAGTGGCAGTGTTGAATAACCGTTTTTACTGTGCGTTTTAAAAAAGTTGTTTTACGAGAATATAACTATGTCGCGTCGAAATAATTTGTCATTAGATGCAAAACAGGTTGTCCTCCATAGATTTGTTTGTAAAATGGGATTTAAATACCGCAAAATAGACAAAAGACAAGTAGTAATGGAATCGCACAGATTACGCACTTAGAGATTTAATTACCTTCAAGAAATTAAAAGATATAGGTTGGAAAACAGATCCATAATTTACCTTGGTGAAACATGGTTCGATATACACGACACAGTATCCAAAGGATGGGTTGATTCCAGTTAAAACTGTCAGACGAAAGCACCTTCAAATAAAGGAAAACGCATTACCATACTACACGCTAGTTCAGAAGACGGATTTTTCCCAAACTGCTTGCTGTTGTCTGCAAAGAATATTAGGGATTCTTGCTTCGATTATCATGAGGATACAAGTACAGAACTTTTTGAAAACTGGTTTCAAAATTATCTTTTAAAAAAAATTCCAAACAACAGTGTTATTGTCATGGATAACGCAAGCTACCACAGCCGTCTGCTACACAAAGCACCAGCTTTATCAAGTTCAAAAACTGAAATCCAGGAATATGTATTAGAAAATGATATTTATTTTAAATTCAGTTACAAAAAAACGCATCTTTCGGAAATCCTAAATTCATATGCAATTAAAAAAGAATATGTATGTGATAATTTGGCTGGACAGGCTGGGCATACTGTCTTACGGCTTCCTCCGTATCACTGTATGGTTAACCCCATAGAGCATTTGTAGAACCAAGTAACATCAAAAAACAGAGCAAAAAATGTTACACCTACTTTAAGTCCCAGTGTTATGAATTTGATAAAAAATGTAATTACTAACATACCAGTTGAGAGCTGGAAAAATTCACTACACCACATTATAAAAATTGAGGACTCTCACATTTCTATCCAAAACAACATAAATCCTATTGTAATTAGAGATTAATATAGATATATTTAGAATAAAAATGTAATTATGCATAAATAATGCAGTTATAAATTTATTAAAACTTTGAATATATTTAATTTCTTAATGTAATTTTAAAATTATACTTACCTAAATGAACAATAAAATATAAATCTTTATATTATTAAAGTCCGTCCCTAATGTTCTGTCCTTTAATACCTACCGATCCGCAGTTTTATTGCTGTCGGCAGGTATAATTCATAAATGAAGGCAAGAGCTGACACGATATACTTTGAGACAGAGTATACCTTTATCGTTATTTTATTATAATAAATATTTTTTATAAAAATAAAAAAATATATAATTTTATTTGCAATTTTCCTTAAATATAACAGGTTAAGTTTGGTATTTAATTTAATGGAAAATTGTGAAAAAGTTACATCCAACGTTGCTTCTGCCACCAGTTCAAATCAGAAAAAATTGTAAAATAACATAAGTCGACATAATTTTTGTAATATCGATGAGAATGCTTGTTTAGCGTTTTATTTAGGAAGTTATAAAAACACTTTTTCGCAGAAATGAACTAGCACGTCCCATTTTTAAGTACCTCTGCTTCTCTTTTATACAATGCGATCTTTAAAATCATTTTTACCTGCCTTAGGACCGAAAAGTACAACAAGACCGCAGAGGGGTTGTTTTCACAGTATTGTACGAACCTGTAAGAGTTTCATTGTTTTTTGCAGTTTAGTTGGTTTCTGTCTCGTTTACAGTACAGTCAAGTGTTTAAATCGATATAAAATGGCAAGTTTGAGTCGCGGATGTTGGAAAAATCCAGCCGATAGGTTTTGTTATATATGTGGACGATTTATTATTATGTCTATATTTGAGAAAGTCAAAAAAGCCTATTTTTTTTATTTTAAGTGCCAGACTGGGGATCAAGATAAAATTTAGGCTCCTTATGTTTGTTGTGTGAGTTGTCACGTAAATTTAGTGCAGTGGATGAATCGCAAGAAAAATTCTATGCCGTTTGCTGTTCCTATGGTGTGGAGAGAACCTACTGATCATGTCAGTGATTGCTACTTTTGCATTACTAAAACAAAGAGGATCTAAAAAAATCATAAAAACAAAATTGAGTATTCAAATTTGCCTTCTGCGCTTAGGCCAGTTCCTCATTGCCAATAACTACCGGTACCGATAGCTCCTTTAAATCTTATCCACAACTTCCTGAGAACACCAGTTGTGACACAACATTTTTATCAACTACCAGTGAAACTTAATAATTCGGAATGAATTAAATGACTTGGTATCTGACCTAGGATTGTCAAAACAAAAATCGAAACTTCTTGGTTTCAGACTTCAACAGTGGAACTTGTTAGATAAAAAAGTAAGTGTTTTACTTTAACGAAAACGAAATGTAACATTATCAAGTTTTTTTTTTAATGAAAGGGTCGCTATGTGTCTGTTGTGATATGGATGGTTTAATGAATAAGCTTAATATGGAACATGATCCTAGCGATCATCGAAATACAGCCTAAAAGCAGTCATGCTTAATATTGAAAAAAAAAACCATCTATTTCTTTAGCCCATTCACTGACAATGAAAGAAACCTATGACAACTTAGCAACCATATTAAATTGTGTTAAATATGAAGAGTGTCAGTGGCATATCTGTGGAGATTTAAAAGTCATAGGTTGCTAGGACTTTAAGGGGGTTTTACAAAGTACTGTTATTTTTTCTGTCTGTATGACAGTAGGGCAACAAAAGAACACTACAGTAAAAAGGATTGGCCTCATAGAACTTTGTTTAAACTTGGTTCTTCAAACATTAAATATGCCCCCCTTGTTAACCCAAAAAGGTGCTTCTACCATCTCTCCATATTACGCTTGGACTAATGAAAAACTTTGTCAAAGCCATGGAAAAATAAGGTAGTTGTTTCCAGAAGTATTATCCCAACTTAGTGATGCAAAATTAAAAGAAGGCCTATTTATTGGACCTTAGATAAGAAAGTTTCTAGATGATCTAAGCTTTCAGGAACAATTAAATGAATAAGAATTGGCAGCTTGGGCGTATTTTGTACGTATAGTAAAAGGATTTATGGGCAACAAGAAAGATAAAGACTATAAAAGCCTACCTATAAATTACTAGGGTGTCGCATGTCTCTAAAAATACATTTTTTGCACTTGAATTTGATTTTTTTTCTGGAAAATTTGGGTGCAGTAAGCGACGAACAAGGATAGAGGTTTTACCAGGACATCAGGACGATATAAACAAGATACCAGGGACGCTAAAACTCATTTATGTTGGGCGACTACTGTTGGTTTTTTAAAAGGGATGTTGCTACAGAACACAAAACAAAAAAGTGAACGTTTTTGTTACTGTATCATATCTTGTGCAATATATTTTTTATTTACAAAACCAATTCTTACTAATGTTTTTTGCATAAATTTTACATGTTTTATATGTTTATATTAAATAAATATATTAGATTGTAAAAATACGTCCTCTCCTCTTTTTTCTCCTTATAACAAAAAAAAGTGTACGAGTTACAGTAATTAGCTTATCATTTTCGGGTTTAAGACTCTAAAATACTTTAAACAAACCTATTTTCAACAATGTTACCTTACAAAAATTTAAATTTGTTAACTTGTGTAATTAATATAAGAAACTTCTTTAGGTATCTTTCGATCTAACTGGACTTACAAAATTACTTAGCAAAAAAAAAAATAAAAAGGCTTTGGCGCATAAGGGAGGAATAATCGGCTTTTTTACTATTTTAAATCTTACCCAGGTAGCTACTTTTTTTAAATTCGTCTTTACCAGTTAATCGTGAATCTTTTCTATCCAAAAGTTATTCAAAACATCTATACTTCAAAAAATAATAAAAAGTAATAATAAATCAAAAAGTTTTTTTTTTAATATCGAAGAAATACGAATAAAAATTGATTTTGAACTTTTTGACCCCCCACCACCCTTTCAAAAATTATGAAATAATTATGATGCTAGATCTACCAAATCAAATATATTTTTTTCATTATAACATGGGTCAATAGGCTTTGTTAAAAAAATATTAAAAATTTATTATTAAAATTAAAAAATATTATATTTCTCTCCAAAATTTCGAAGACCCTTAATTCGTAGCAAGCAAAATAAAAAAATAATGAGGCTAAGGTATTTGAAAAAAACGAAAAATCTCCATGATTCAATAAACTAGTTTTTGGGGCACCTATGTAAGCCAAAAAAAAAAAAAAGAAAAAGCACGTGTTTTTATTTTCAACACGCCTAGATGGGTAAAATTTTAAAAAGTGAAAAGTGTGATTAAGCCTTCTCCTAGCTAGGTAAGAATTTGGCATTATGATATAAAACCTATATTTTTTTTTAATAATCCTGAAGACAGAAAAAACGAGATTTCCCAGGTTTACATTAGATAAATTTACAAATTTTGGTGTATTTATTTATTTTCAAACTACATATTTAAGCTTGACCAAAAATGGGGTTTTTTAATGGAACACTAAATACAAATAGAAAATAACACTTTAAGTAGAATAATACGCCTTTTGATATTTTTTGTTAAACCAGGTCAGTTCTGTTTAAATTTTTGTAATATTATCTACAATCCCATGAAACACATGTGATGCCTGTAATTTTTTTTTAACCTGCATAAAAAATACATTCTGCTTCACTGCAATTTATCCTAAAATTATTACTGTTAAAATATGGATGTGTTTTCGCCAAAGTATTGTAAGTTATATTTTAGGAGAAAAATGTTGTTTAGAATTACTTAAATTACTTCTGGTTAACAAGATACTAGCAAAGTATTGTATACCTAAGTATAATAATATTATATACAGGGTGTTCGGCACATGAGTAGACATACGTTAACCTGAGATAGGTGAGGCCGTTTGCTTTGCGATCCACCCAGATATTTTGACCTGGGTCTTAAGAATTTTGTTTAAAATAATTCTATTTTTTTTTTTAATTTTTAAATTTCAAACCTAAATAACTTTTTTAAAAATTATGAAACTGAAAACATTTTTCTTTTATTTAAATTTAGAATAATACTAGAATCATACAAATTTAATAATTGGGGCCCATGAGAGCTACAAAGAAAAATAAGGGCCTTTAAATCACAAAAAAAGTAAAAATTTTTTCTAAGAGTCAATTTTGCATTGCATTAAAAAAAAAACTAGAAATGTTCGAGTATTTCTAATTAGTCAAAAACCTTTTCAATTCATGCCCTTTCAAATGATATGCGATTATCACAATTTGCTTAAAAACAGCAAGAGTTATTTGTCACCTTTTTTAAAAGTAGAATTTCGTAAAAAATGCCCACCTTGATAAAGTTAGTAAATAACTTTTGCTGTTTTTAAGCAAATTGTGGTTATTGCATATCGTTCGAAAGGGCATGAATTGAAGATGATTTTAACTAATTAGAAATACTCGATCATTTCTAGTTTTTTTAATGCAATGCAAAGTTGGTTTAGAATTATTTTTTTCCTTAATTTGTGGTTTGAGGGCCCGTATTTTTCTTTGTAGCAGTCATAGGCCCCAATTATTAAATTTGAATGATGCTAGTATTAGTCTAGATAAAGATAAAATAAAAATGTTCATGATTTTTTAAAAATTTATTTTAGTTTAAAATCTAAAAATTGTAATAATTTTTGAAAAAAAAATAAAACAAATTTTTAAAAAAATCCTAGAGCCCAGGTCAAAATATCTGGGTGGACCGCATAGCAGACGGTCTCACCTATCTCGAATTTACGTATGTCTACTCATTTGCCAAACACCCTGTATATAACCTATTTATATAATACAACATATTCCATTTTTCAACACTTTATTAGTATATTAGGGTAAAAAGTTATTAAATGCCCGCTTCTGTCTTTTGTCACTTACGTTACTTTGGAGAATATTTATCGATATATGTTTTAGTTTATTTTTTATACCATCTTTTTAATGAACGACACTATCTATATAAATTTAAGTAACTAAAATTTAATTGTTATAAAGCTTAAGTTATAGTTAAATTACAGATAAATGAAACAAAAAAATAGAGTTTCTTTTTTTAATGCAATCTTACTTTAATTAAACCAGTTTTTTTTTATCTTTAATGTTTGAAACTTCAATTATTTGCTTTTAATTTTTAACACGTACCAGAGAAGTAAAACGCAAAAAAAACTAACTAACTGATGATTGAAATAATTCTAAACGTCGAGAGATTTTTATTTAGCCACTTGTGTTTAGCAGGGAAAAAGTAACGAGAAAGTTTTTGCGCCAGTTTCGGATTCTTAAATCCCGAAAAACTCAACGTTTTTGTCCTGGTTTTTGCTGCTGTTTTGAACTTAATGACAGGGAAAATCTGCGGATACTTTTACCTTAAAAATTGATTTTGTGTTTTTACCTTTTTTATATATTTTTATAAAGGTCAATATTTTTTTTACAAGTTTGTACAAATTCGATATTATGCATAAAAATCATGAATATTATAAAATTTACACATATTTGTGCTAAATGCATTCTTCTAAAAAGAGGAAACATTTTGTTGTTTTAAAGTACTGCAGCAAATAATAAAATAAGTGTAATAGAATAAATTCAAGCAGTTTGGGACGTATCCATATGCTTAAGTTTTGCCTCATAATTTTTTAAATATACAAATAAACAGGGTACAAAAATTGGTAAAAATATTTACCCTTTGTTGGCTTTTCAGTATGAAACCTAAAAGCTCTGATAGGTTACTTAGGTTTAAAACTTAGTATTTATTTATAATTGCAACAATAACACAGCCACATAAAAAAAGTTGAAAGTCCGAAAGACTTAACCATGGTATCTTAATGTTTTGGGGTCGCTGAATCCGAATCCCTGGTCAATTTGACCCTATCAGGTCAGGGTCTAGAGCATTTCAAGGTCAAATAGCAACTAAATTTGATGAGGTCAAACTGACCATGGATTCGGGTTAAGGGACCTCAAAAATATAAGTTGCTAGATTGCCATAATTCAAATATGCCTAATTAAGACTAATTATGGAGAACCATAATATATTTTTAACTGGATTTTTATAAATTTTAAAATTCATATGACAAATATCTTAAATATGCCTGGGGATTCTGGGAAATCTATAGGATAATATGTTATACTAGGAAATTTTGAGTAGTCTAAGAAAGTCTTGGGATGTCTTACGATATCTTTGAAAATTTTGGGAAATCTTAGGAAGTCTTAGAAAATCTTTGATAATTTTGGGAAATCTTTGGGATGCCTTGATTTTTTCCGATGAGTCTTGAATATTTTGGGTAGTCTTTAAAATTTTTGTTCACCCTGTTGACTAGTGGTTGGCCCCTCGTATAATAATAAACATAGCAAACAAAGAAATTATAAACTGCATTTTAACGCTTGAGGATTATTTGTGTCTGTATTATATTTGTACATTATGTGGTTTTGAAAAACGTAACATGAATGACTTTAAGGGCCTAGATCGGGTAAGTTATTGCCGTACTGTTATTTTTGTCGTTACCAGGTAATGAGGTAAAATATCGGCAAAATAGTTTTTTTGGTATCAAAATGCTTAATGTCAATATTTCCTAACGATTTTTATATAAAAAAAAAATATTTTTTATAAAAATTTTACCTTCTGCCCATTAAAAAACTTAAGCAAAATTAAAAAAAAATTTTTGCAACTTTAAAGTGATAATAAAAAAAAACTTTTAGGTACAGAAAAAAACAGACATTGTCTTTCGCTACTTAATAAAAAAAAACAAACAATAAATGGCTTCATTGATTAAAAAATAGAAAACTAATGTCAACAGATGTGTCATAGTACCATAGGTGTTTTCAGGGGGTGGTTGCCGGGCTACAGTCCCTCTCCCCCAAACGCGATATATTTTTTATTTAAATAATATATTTTCTCAAATAAGCCCTTAATTTTGGTTTTTTTCTTCAGTGCTTAGGCTAATGACACATTTGGATTTATAGATTTGTCGTTCAGGATTTATTTTATCTCATTATTTGTAAAAATAATAAAATAAAGTTTAAAAAAATATTCTGTTTTTTATGGACAGCGTCCCCAAATTCAAATCCTGGCTTCGCCAATGCATAGTACCAAGGATGACATTCTTTAAAAAAAAAGTATTAAAAATGGGGATCTCTTTTTAAAATCCAAATCTTAGATAAGTAAGTCAAAATGTGTAATTTTTATTTTATTAGGTATAGGTGCCAAATTTCGATTTCCCATTTTTAGGAATGAAAAAATTATTTTTAATTTTTTTAAATTTTATTAAATAATTATATACCAACTGTATGACTTTCCGGCAAATGCATACTGCACAGTTGTGCTACTTTTAAATAATTTACCACAAAAACTACAGTTTTGTATCTAAACAATATTTAATACTATAAATTAAATACGGACTTAAAATATTAGTGCCGTCTTATTTGCTTTAAACATGCGAATTTAAAATATCGAGTATTTTTGAGATTATTAGGCACCAATCACTGCGTCCCTAAAAAATAAAATTACTAATAGGCACCAATTAGGACAAATGTCCTTTAAAAGTTCATCAACCGCATAAAAGTGTCTCACTGAAATTCGTCAAGTATTGGCGTAATTAAATAATTTAATTTGATAAACAAAATGCTCACCATTCCGCATTTTAATTTTATTTATTAAATTTCGGACGAGTTTAATTACTTGTTACACAAATATATATAGTCCGGAAGGAAACCACAAAAAACCAAGCCTATAAGAGAACCGCTTGAAACATTTTTTTTATATTACTATGAACAATAGTCAATTCAAAGCAACACTGCTGCCTCAGCTCAGCGGGTTCATTTGCAATTTTTTTTTTACCTTAAAAAAAAACGTGAAATATCTTTTTTTTTATATATAACTCGAAAACTATTAATTTTAGAAAAAAAAGTGTAATGCCAAAATTGATGGCCTAATAAAACTTAATTAGTTTTTTATAAATTTTTTTGTAGCCCTTTTAGTTTTTAAGATATTAACGATATAAATTAAAAATAAAACCGTTAATATCTTAAAAACTAAAAGAGTTAGGAAAAAATGTAATAAACAAAAAATATGCCGTTTAGTATGTTTTATTAAAAAGGTAAAATACATATTTTTAATAAAATATGTATTAAAGGTGATATAAGCCAAAAAGTGATTTTGGCCCTTAAATATTTCGCTAAAAATGCCCCCTTTATCTGCATGTTATATACCTGACAGGACTCTTAACATTTCTCGATCTCCAATGCTATGTGTATAGCTCATCGTTTAAATATTTTTATTATCCATTTAAATAGTATTATCAATAACTTTTTTTAAAACAGTTACTCGTTTAGAATGTACTTAAGAAAATTTTTATCATAATTTTAACCTATTTTTTTTTTAATATTTTATTTAGTATTGAACTTTTAACATTTTTTTTATTAAGCTATTTACTTCTTCTAGGCTTAAAGCCATTCTTATTTAAATTATGGTATTTACTTATTTATTTACTACTTTAAGGTATGATTATATTAAAGTTTACATATTAATTCAACTAAAAAAAAAATTAATTATATATTTTTTTTCATGTTAAAAATATCATTAAAATTATCTCAAGATAATTGTAAATAAGTAACCATCTTTATAAATTATTAATAATATTATTTAAATCGATAATAAAAATATTTAAACGATGCGTCCTGCCAAGTATACATATAATACCCATATAGGGGAGGTACTTATTATTATTATTTTTTAATTAAATTAGATAAAGTTTCAAGTGGAGAGGTATGGGTACAGTGATTGGACCAAATAAAAATTAAATAAAATATGTGTGCCACTAGGTTATTTTGCCCCAAGGCATATGTGTATTAGTTTGTTTCGTTGAAAAAATAAAACATTTTGAATTAACTGGAGAAGTGTAGCGGGATGAGGGCAGGCAAATAAAACCACTATTGTATAATTATCCCAACGTTTCGTGGCTGGATTGCCACTTTATCAAGGGCCTATAATTATAAAAAGACACATTACAAGACTGTGATATGAACCTAATAACTTTAACATCAAAAAGCACTGAAACATATTATGAGGCAAAAAGGCCGGAAGAACAACCCTAAGTCACTCATATCCATGAAAATCAGCAATAATAAGATTTTTTAAGTTAAATTATTCAAAATCATAAAACTTTCGAAAAACAAAATATATAAATTATGTTTTTCTTATAAAAAACTTTACAAGACTAGACAAGAACAAACCAAGAAAAAAATAAAAAATTAAAAAATTTAAGTATAAACATTTATTAGGATTCGAACTCAGGACCTCTGGCTTTGGAACTTATAATCGTATCCCCAGAGCTAGGGCACCCATAAATAATTTTCATAAAATATATTAAATATAAAACAAAAAAAATAAATACTTTAAGAACAATTGGCAGAGCTGAATTCCAAAGACCATGCGACAGGGCAAAGCCCCCGTCCTTATGCCAAAACGTCAACACAAAAATCAACATCACATAAAGATTAAAAAACCACAGTTACAACATTAAAATTAATAATTAGATACACCTACCAATACTCTACGAGGTCCTTATGCCGTTAAACAAATTAATATTCAATTTTGAAAAATAAGAAAGTTCCATATTATGAGGAAAAACCACACTAGCTGCACAAAAATTATTGTCAATAATAAGCTTTTTAAAAATAAACAATTTTAACAGCTGTCAATGGGAACTTCTCTAAAGTTGGTTTATAATAAAGGTATCGACAGTTGTTTTACAAAACTTTTCCCAAGGCACCTCACAAAGTTTGGCAGTTGCATGTTGCATCCACTAACATTCCTATATATACATGTAATAAAAAGTAAGTTTATACCAAAAAAAAAACGAAAGTCAACAAATACTTTATAATCATGTAGATGTTCTCTTAATTAAGCTTTGTTGAAATTGTGCTCTATATTTAATTAAAATCGCAGAATACGTAACACCCAAATCATTGGTATCAGTCCTAAAATTTATTGAATTGTTCAATTTAATATATATCATTTCACCGATATTACGCTTTAAATAATTGTGTTCTCTGTCAAAAATAATTACGTTATTAAAATCGAACTCATGCCTGTATTTTTATGGTGAAGGCTTAGAGCAGTAACCTCGGCTTTATCCTGTTTCCGGCAGTCATTTATATGTTGTTTGATGCGTTCTCGTAAGTATTGTCTTGTTTGACCTATTTAGTAGGTGTTTTCACATCCTTTGCAAGGTATACCAATTCAGCTCTGCCAATTGTTCTTATAGTATTTATTTTTTTGTTTTATATTTAATATATTTTATGAAAATTATTTATGGGTACCCTAGCTCTGGGGATACGATTATAAGTTCCAAAGCCAGAGGTCCCGAGTTCGAATCCTAATAAATGTTTATACTTAAATTTTTTAATTTTTTAATTTTTTTTTCTTGGTTTGTTCACGTCTAGTCTTGTAAAGTTTTTTATAAGAAAAACATAATGTATATATTTTGTTTTTCGAAAGTTTTATGATTTTGAATAATTTAACTTAAAAAATCTTTTTATTGCTGATTTTCATGGACATGAGTGACTTAGGGTTCTTCTTCCGGCCTTTTTGCCTTATAATATGTTTTAGTGCTTTTTGATGTTAAAGTTATTGGGTTCATAATCACAGTCTTGTAATGTGTCTTTTTCTAATTATAGGCCCTTGATAACGTTGGGATAATTATACAATAGTGGTTTTATTTGCCTGCCCTCATCCCGCTTTACTTCTCCAGTTGTTTCATAAAAAAGGGTACTATAAACAAAACTATTTTGAATTAATTTTTAAATGGATCGAAGCTGGTATACTTACTTGTACCAATAAAATATTGTTATTAGCGAAATTCTTAATGACCAAAATCACTTTTTTGCTTATATTTCCTTTATTACTTATTTTAATTAATATGTGCATATAACTATTTTTATGCATCTTTTTCGTAACTCTTTAAGTTTTTAAGATATTTGGGTTTTTATTTTAAATTAAAATCGTTAATATCTCAAAAACCAAAAGGGCTACAATTAGGCCATTAATTTTAACTAATACCATTTTTTCCTAAAATCACTAGTTTTTAGGTTATATTAGAAAAACCGATTTTTCATATTTTTTTAAGTAAAAAAAATGCAATTTGAACCCGCTGAGCTGAGGCAGCAGTGCGGCTTTGAACTGACTATAGTTTATAGTCATATAAAAAAAAATATCTCATGCGGTTCTCTTATTGGCTTGGTTTTTTGCGGTGGCTTCCCGGACTAATATGGTCCCTACCTTCTTTGTCATAAAAAGAAAAAATAATTTTGAAGATCCCAGTTTTACAATTTTAAAACTATTATGAGATTAAAAATAATCCAGTAAGATTAGACAATATGCTACAATTGCAACAGGACTTTAAAGAAGATGGTATACATTATTAAAAACTGCTTTTATAAAAATTATTTATTTATAAACCTATATATTATAAATACATTTATGTACGTTCTCTTCCGCTCCTTTAAGTTTAATCCATAAGCCCAGATTGACTTAGAACACTACATTGCTCTTCTGTTGTTTTCCCTCGGAATACGATTTAGGGCTTGAAATATGTATGTATATATTTCTTAATCTTTAAAAGCGGTTTTGGTTTTATATAATCTAAATATTAGAATTTAAATTTAATCTGTGTCGGAATAAAATATTTTCAAAAACTTCAAGTAAAAATTAATGAATTACAGCTTAATTGCTTTTGTTTTGTTTTCTACTAAATACAGTCAAGGTTGCAAATGCAGGGGTTAGAGAACTTAAAGTGATGATTTTCCAGTTAAGCAACTCACCGATCATCATAAACAAACTTCGAATCGAGAGTGTTATAGTAGAGCACAAACGCCAGTGAGCAGCAAATCAAAGTTCCGTAATCCATTCTCATATTCCAATGTTTCCACTTTAAACGCTCCATCATCAGTAATTTAATAAAATCAAACACAAAAAACTGTCACTCAGACTTGTTGCTGACTAAACGTTGAGATGAAGTTTTTTAAATCTCTTAGCAATTCACACATTTTTTATTTGACCACTTCAGTTTAATTAATAAAAAAGCGCGGTTGTTTTATGCCCAGATCCCGAATCTCAATGCTCTTTTTGCCACTGACTCCGAAGCTTAATGACTAGTGTAAATCGGTGGATGAAATTCGGGAGGGTAATTATTATTCCCTGTTAAACTGTGCAGTAAATAAATGTCGGTTATTGAATTTGTGTGTTACCAAAAGACGAAAATAGCTGTTCCATATGTGTATTGAGGGTCCGATATTGCCCGCATTGAAATATGAGCAAAACTAGCGATGTAGGCCCGCGAATGGCGGTTATATATCCGCGGCCTCCAGCATTGCGCGCCCGAAACTGACTGTAAGGACACAATCGACCCCTCTCTACGCGCGAATTCCCCCGCCCCCTCAAGGCGTGCGCGCGAGAAAGGGGAGAAACACCCCCCAATTCTTCCACACTACAGGTGGTGGTACAGAATACAATGCTGTGAAGTCAACTTTTCCTCTTATGTGACCTACTTTTATGGGCTTTTTTACGATGCATCAGCAAAATTAGATGATATACTTATTAATTGGGGATTTTTCTGACAATAATTTTTAAGAAAACGTTTGCTTTTGTTTATTTTTTAAATTTATTTTTTCAAGTAGGCAGAAAATCATCGTGATCAGTATTATGGAGTTTCTCCCGTAAAACATGTTTATTTAGTATTGTTAATTATGTTCTCGCGCAAGCTGCCAACCTATTGGATACAGGGGATAGCAATAAGAGTTAAAAAAGCAAAAATTTTTTTAAAAAAATCTTCTTCGATAATATGTCAGACATTTTGGACACTTAAAGTTAAACCATCAAGGTGTCTAAATCCAAAAAGGCTGATAGTTAGGTGGATACCGAGGGTAGTAAAACGGGGTCTAATTATCCCGAGCGCTTACTTTATACAGGGTGTTCTTTAATAGAATCTCAATATTTAAGGGGGCAATTTTTCGGTCCATTTTAAAACCAAAACTTTATATAAAAGTATGTCCTAAACGTCCTAAGTTTTGTAGATACAGGTAGGTAACATTTTTAAAAATAAATAATTTATTAATAATATCAGTAATACCACTTTAGATATTTTAATAAATTTTGGCATAAATGTACTATGTATCAAGAGGTATTGTAAAGTGACATACATTTTTTTTCATTTCCACCA
The DNA here is from genome assembly GCA_019359885.1 of Listronotus oregonensis. Lineage (NCBI taxonomy): Eukaryota > Metazoa > Arthropoda > Insecta > Coleoptera > Curculionidae > Listronotus > Listronotus oregonensis. Next base: position 32,976 of record JAHBCN010008320.1, read on the forward strand.
GTGGCATTTGAACGAGATTTGACCTGCCTATTTTGGCAGATATTGTTGGTACGTCACTGATTTGTTTTAAAATAAAAAAATATTTTTGAAATCCTCTATCATTTATGAGCAAAGATGATAACTCGTTTTTTTTTTCAATTCGATGCACGGTTTTCTCTTAAAAAAATAAAAACCATTTCTCTACATCAGGGGTCTCCAAACTACGGCCCGAGGGCCACATCCGGCCCGCGGACAGATTTTGTCCGGCCCGCGGAGAGCTAGCATACTTGAAAACTCCTTTTGGAGAACAAATAATTTTTATAGCAAATTAAATCTAGTTTACTGAAGTATTCTAATTTTATGTTGAATAATTATTAATATGACATCTACATTGATATGGTCATGGGCTAACTCCGCTAACTCATAACATTCTTGTAGGCTTATTGTTATTGTTTTTGTGATAAGTTGGATAAAGAAACACAGAATTGTAATGAGTAAAGACATGTATAATATGCAGAAAATTTAACTTCAGTATATAATAACTAACAAATTATTGAAATGAATCCAACTAACATTTTATACATTTTAAATAATCACATAACTTATAACAAACATAATGACTTATGAAAAACTAATGAGATTTATGTAATTGAGATTTTCTACAGACAATAGTTTGTAGTTGTGGACTAATTTTACTTGTACCAATTATTAAAAGAGACTTAAGATGCTCATCAGTCAATTTCGATCTGTAAACATTTTTTGTGTACTTCATTTTGGAGAAGGTTTTCTCACACAAATAAGTAGTACCAAAAACAGAAAACAGACTACGAGCAAATTTATGCAAATTATCAAATTGTGTCAGTGGAAGACTCTTATAAAATTCCAACAAAGATGAGTTTTGATATTTGTTCTTAATTATATCACTGCATTGTAGATCAATCATTTCCATTTGAAGTTCCGGGGCTAGTGTTTCAATGTCAGTATCAAAAGGATTCTGAAAAATCTTAATTTGATTCGCAATGGCATTAAAGTCCGAAAAACGAGTATCAAAATTTATCTTCAAAGCACTCAAAGTTTCGATTGCAAAATCGATAGGAAACTCAGTCTCAGTAGTGTGGCTGAATATTTCACATGTTTTAAAATGTGAAAAACATTTACTTCGTAGTTGTGATTGAAACAGTCTCAATTTCTTCCGGAATGATTTGATATTAGTGTATAAATCAGGAAGATGCTGGTTTTCTCCTTGCAATCCCAAATTCAGTTCGCTCACATGTTTTGTGATATCAACATAGAATGCTAACTTCCACAGCCATGCGTTGTTTTGTAATTCAGTAAGAGGGCGATGCTTTTCATTCAAAAAAATTTCGATCACTGCTCGAAGTTCAAAAATGCGCTGAAGGACTTTCCCACAACTAAGCCAGCGTACGGCAGTATGATAAGGTAAGTCAGTTTCTCCAATCTCTTCAATAAATTGTCGGAATTGTCGGTGATTCAGCCCAAAAGATCTGATAAAATTAACAGTTGATACGACTGGTTTCAGAACGTCAGACATATCCAAACATTTTCCGCACAAAGACTGTTGATGAATGATACAATGTAAGACTAATTGTTTTGAACCACCGTCATTTTCTACAGCCTTTGACACAAGAGCGACCACTCCTTTATCTTTCCCACTCATGTTTTTGCCTCCATCAGTTGTAATACATTTCAAGTTTTTCCATCGAAGGTTCTTTTGATTAATGGCCATTTCAACTCCTTTAAAAATATCTGTACCAGTAGTTGTGCCGTGAATACTATACATATCAAGAAGTTCTTCATGCACTTCATAGCTTTTATCTACTCCTCGAATATAAATCAACACCTGAGCAGTATCTGACACATCCGTTGACTCATCCAAGGCCAAAGAAAACCACTCAAAATGTCCATTTTTGTCGAACAGTTGAGAGGATATATTTTCAGCGATGTTTTCTACCCTTCGAGCCACAGTCTTTGCTGACATACTGACAGTTTTTAATAAATTTACCTTTTCAGGGCACATTTCTTCGGCTACTGCAATTATGCATTCTTTGATCATTTCTCCATCGGTAAATGGTTTTCCACGTTTTGCAATTTCAAGAGCCACACGAAAGCTGGCACGAGTTGCAGCCTCTTGTTCAGTTTTGAGTTTTGTAAATGAAGATTGCTGCGATTTCAATCCGCGCTGCATAGCTTCGAATTATTCTGTCCGCAAACTTCCTGTATACTTTGAGTAATTTTGAAAATGTTTTGTTTCATAATGACGTTTAATGTTATATTCTTTGAGAACGGCTATGCTTTCATTGCAAATCAAACATAGCGCCTTGTTACTGGACTCAATTACGAAATACTGAATGTTCCACTGATCTTTGAATTGTCTGCATTTACTATCAATTTTTTGTTTCTTTTCCATACTACTAATTCACACACAAAAGCAACAATTCAAATCAAAATACTGTTATAAAGATGTCTTAAACGTAAACACGCACAAACACGTTTTAAGGAGGTATGCAATATTTTATTTAACAACAGTGTCATGGGAACTGACTTGTGGTTGCGCCACTAGCCTTCTTATATAATTCAATTACTGCCATCTAGAAGTGAGTGGAAGACACCAGAACTTTCTCGAACCAACGAGATTATTCTGTACGTGCTATTAGCGCCATCTGTTAGCGATAGAAGGTACTACGTATTTCCGCTTGTGTCCACCAGATGTCGTGTCACGTTACTCCTCATGGCTCGTACTCTACGACTAATCTAGAAATTACAGATAATGACAGGAAAATTAATAATATGCAGTGTTGCCGTTTTGCGGACTTTAGTCCGATTTGCAGCCTTTTTTAAACGTTGTGTACTTTTTCGGACTTTTTTTTTCATCAGTGGACTATTTCACTTCTTACCACCGGCAACAATGATAATATGGTTTTGGCCCTCGGAACTTACTGGAGTAATCAGTATGGCCCTAAGGCTGGAAAGTTTGGAGACCCCTGCTCTACATGATCATAATATAACAATATCAGTAAACAATATCACCCTGCAAAGAAATATCTAGATTTGGTTTTTTTAGGTGAAAACCGTGCGTTGGATTAAAAAAGTTATAAGCATATTTCATCTCTTGATTTTTTTTTTAGTTCGACGCACGGTTTTCACCTAGGAAAATTAAATCTAGATATTTCTTTGCATGGTGATATTGTTTACCGATATTGTTATGATCATGCAGAGACATGGTTTTTATTTTTTTAAGCAAAAACTGTGCATCGGATTAAAAAAAATCAATTGACTAACTTTGCTTATAGATGATTAGGGATTTCAAAAATATTTTTTTATTTTAATAGGCAGGTCAAATTCCGTACGAACGCCACTGGTGGAAATAAAAAAAAGTACACTAAAAAATGCCTCTTAATACATAGTACATGTATGCCAAATTTTATTAAAATATCTAAAGTGGTATTACTGATATTAATAATGAATGATTTATTATTGAAAATTTTACCACCCTGTATCTCAAAACTTAGACCGTTTAGGACATACGTTTATATGAAGTTTTCTTCTTAAAATGGACCCAAAAATGTTTTCCTTAAATATTGACATACAATTAAAAAACACCCTGTATAAAGTAAGCTCTCGGGATAATGTAACCCTGTTTTACTGCCCTCGGTATCCACCTAACTGTCAGCCCTTTTGGATTTACACACCTTAGGGGTTTAACTTTAAGTGGCCAAGATCGCTGACCTATAATCGATGACTATTTTTTTCCAAAAATTTTGCTCTTTCACCCCTAATTGCTACCCCCTGTATCCAATAGGTTGTTATCCTGCGCGGGAACCTAATTAACAATGTTTAATGTGGGAGAACCCCCATATCACTGATGACGGTAATTTTTCCGCTCTACCTCTCAACTCAAATTAAATTTTTCCTTAGTTTATGCTTCCCTGATATAATAGTTTTATTAAAAGAAGCCACTTTAATTTTATCTTTACTTTTCTTATACAGGGTGTTACAGAATGTTCTAAGGAAAATTTGGGGGCAGATTCTACATGTAAAAGTATGAAAAAAAGTTCATATAAACATGGGTCCGGAAATGATTTGTTTTTATGATACGGAGTGAAGTTTTTAGCCTTTTAAGGTTTATTTTACATTTCTTGAAAACCCGTAGAGATATTGTGATAAGTTTTGTTACACGCAAATGTGATATTATAGGTCACATTTACATGTACCAAATTATTTTCAAGGGACTTAGATCAGTGGCGTTCATGCCGGTAAGTTCTTATTTTTTAGCAAAGAAAACTGTACGCCACTGGTTTTCGCCAAAATTACTATTGCTTTTTTAAAGCTAGTTTAATTCTGCTTAAAAACTACCTCCTGAACTTTATCGTCCTGACTTACCGTTTTCGAAATAAAAATTAATTTATTAATCCGTATCCGTATAAGCTGTTTTCGCCGGAGACCTTAAATAAAATTTCGAAGGGGCAGAAGAAATATTCGAATGCGATTTACAGCATGCATTAACGCAGAGGAAAGCCATTTACAGTATTTGATTTAATGTTAAAATAGAATACATTATTCCTGAACAATTAGTACAAATAAAATATTAAAATTATAAATAAAACATGAAACAGCTACGTGTACTTTTGGTTTTATTTCGAAAACGGTAAGTCAGAACGAAAAAGTCCAGGAGGTACTTTTTAAGCATAATTAAACTGGCTTTAAGAGCGCAATACAGTTTTTCGAAAAAACTAGTGGCGTACAGTTTTTTTCGCTAAAAATAAGTACTTACCAGCACGAACGCCACTGATCTAAGTGCCTTAGAAAACAATTTTGTACATGTAAATGTGACCTTTATTTATACATTTGCGTGTACAAAAACTCATCATTATATCTACACGAGTTTTCGAGAAATGTTAAATAAACTATAAAAGATAAAAAACTTTAATCACCATGTATCGTAAAAACGAAGCATTTCCGGACCCATGTTTATATGAACTTTTTTTCATATTTTTGGATGTACAATCTGCCTCAAAATTTTCCTCACAACATTCTGTAACATCCTGTATAATTGACCCTAAGGGTTTATCCCATTTAAGCACAGATTATTGAGGTCTTTTTTATGACACCTGTTTGCTACCATTTTAATGACCTATCTTGGCCCAAATCCTCCTTCGGTAAAAAGGATCATTATAAATATTTTTATTAGGTAAGTGTGGCAATTTATTAGTCCGTCTTTGCTAGTGAAATCCGTGGGAAAACCCAATATGGGGTCTTAATAATTAAAGTATTTAAACTTTTAATCTAAAAGTTATATTAAATGTAATAGTATAAAAACACTAGACTGTGTAAAAAAATTGTATGTTTTTTTTTTTGATTAAATATATCTCTACAGTTTTTTTGACATAATTTTTAATTAAGCTCAATATCCCAAAAATTGAGCTGGCGCATAGGGAGGTCCCCTTTTCCATTTAAAATTTATTAATATTAATTTAATTTGATTTTTTTTTTTTTGTTAGTATATGTTCGTAGTATAACCACATATATTATTAATAGTAATAAACCAACCCTTTTATTTCTATGAATTTTCAAAAAAAAAAAAAGTTTTTTTTGAAAATATCTTAATTTTGACTTTAATGATTTGGTTGAAGAAAAAAAATCTAAAATTTACACAAATTGCCCTTCTTACGTATAATATGTTTGTAAACAATAAAAAAAATGTTTAGTATTTTACTGAGAAAAAAGTTATAACACCTTAAAAATGACGAGGAATCAGTTCAGAGTAGGGTTCATGATTTCTCGAGCTTATCAATTTCTCGGGTCTCGAGAATTCTCGAGGCTAATTTCTCGGGTCTTCTCGAGTTGTCGAGAAATTTACAAATTGCGTGTACTACACTTTGTAAACCGTCTGAACTCAGCTAGAGTCGAAACACTAATGAACGTGTTTGTATTACAGTGTTGCAAACCAAGCTCGCTGAAAATTCCCAATTTTTCTGTGAAAAAATCCCTAGAATTCCCTAGATCAAAATTAAATAGAAAAATAATTTACGAAATGACTTTATTGTCAGAAGAGTTCAAAAAATACATAAAAATAAAATCTCATGATAACAATGGCAATGGCAAGCAAAATGAATTAACAAAAATAAAAGTTTCTAAAAAAAAAAAAACAATTCTAAAAATTCTTAAAAAACAATCTTTTTTTTTTATAAAGGTTTTCCTTTTTCATAAGAATTAAACACACTGCATTTAATGCCTCACTGGATAATTAATTTCGATTTTTATTTTTAACGTCGGTACGATGAAAA
>JAHBCN010008321.1:0-39455 GCA_019359885.1 Listronotus oregonensis
AAACCCCTTGCTGTTGCTTAATTTGTTGACAAGTAATTAGAATCTGTGTGCATTTACATACCAAACCCTAATACTTTTATGTAAAACGATAACGAATTTTTTAATAGGAGGAAAATACGCTAAAATATTTTGTATTATACATACCTGCTTAAGGCGGGAACTTGGAGGTGCACTACAAAGCGAAATTTAAATTAATGCATATTTTGATGATCCTTTAAAAACCTAAAAAAATATTATGTTTATCCCTGCCTAATAATTTTAATAACTTTCCGAAAGGCTTAAAATTATGTTTTTATAGACAAATAAATCTCCCCTTTATATGCTTTTTTAAGTTTTGGGCATTCATATACCTTATCGTAAAATTGAAAATGCTTTTAGTGAACGAGTCTAGACTTAAAGTCATAAACTTAGTAAGATAGTCGAGATTTATAATACGTTTTAACACTCAAAAAATAAACGTTAAGAAAGGAAATGGTTTAGTGCCTCTTAAAGAAAACCATATGATGACGGATTATCACTGCATAGAACTTGATGGGATTAAATTTTTAATGCAATTAACATTACCATAATAGTACTATAACTCCAAAACATTATCTCTACTAGTAGATATTAATGTTTTTTTTTTAATAAATACAAAATATTTTTTAACATTTTGTTAATAAAGTAAACCTAGAATCAAACAAATTTTTAACATTTGGGGAGATATGTTACTCCAAACCAAGATTACACCACTGTACTACTCTCGGTAACATTCTTTAACTAATTCCAAGTGCTTTTGTTTTTTTTCTGTATATTCACGGTTATCCTTTTTTTGTTTTCGAAGCAATTAATAAAAGGAGTCCACAGAAAGTCTTTTTGTTTTTTATAATATTACATTAAAACTATCAAACTGACAAAGAAACGTTATCCATCGATCAGAATTAGGCAGATTTGCTTTAAATATAATAATTTATTTATTATTGTATTTTTTTTTGCTTATTTATGCTTTATACAGGGTAAGCCTGTGAAGTGGGACCCCCCGTTTATTTTTTTAACTGTTCAAATTGGGCAAAAATGTTTTATACAAAAATATTTTGGTTTCTGCTGCTCATTATTTTGTGAACAACGTTATGTATACAGGGTGTATCAGAAAGTCCATTTTTAAATGACTTCCTATTTTTTGTTACATTTTTGTTTTCCGCATACAATTCTAGATATTTTTGTCTGGCATATCATATCCTTATATTCAATTGTTTACGAGATATTCGCTTTTAAATACAAATTTGGAAGGAAAAAACCACTCATCTCTTAATGCCGTTTTACGTTTCCATGGTTTTTTGAGAGTGGCATAACAACCTTAGTAACTAGCTAAAAATGACAAAACGACAGTTTTTAAAGTTATAAGATAGTATTTTAAATAAATATCTAATCGTCCTTAGCAGATGTTATGGGTAATAACAGATATAACGAAAAACTTTCAATAAATGAATTATATGATATGGCTCTAATCATCGAAGAATGCAAAGCCAATATAAAAACTGCGAAAGGTTATAGATCAAAACGGTTACACATTTAAAGATTTAAGAATATAGATTATGTATGTTATCTTGTTGCTTTTATTAATCTGTAAAAAAAAACTGTTAAATTATTTTTTTTTCTTGTTTAAGGCTTAGCTTATGTCTACTCGTGATATCTAATTACTTATTTATTATTACTATGGCTGTTTTTTCACTCAAAAAAACCGCTAAAACCATAGAAACGTAAAACAGGATTATAAGATGAGCAAACTTTTCACTTCTCAAATTTGTATTTAAACGCAAATATTTCGAAAACAGTTGAATATAGGGACATGATATGCTAGACAAAAATATCTTAAATTTAACGCAAAATTCAAAAATATAACAAAAAATAAGGGGTTTTTAAAAAAAAATTTACTTTGTCCTTGTACGGACTTTCTAATACACCCTGTATACATAACATTGTTTACAAAATATTTTTGTAAAAAACATTGTTTCCCAATTTGAATAGTTAAAGCAATAAACAGGGGTCTCACTTCACAGACTTACCCTGTATATCTGTTTAATTTGTCTTACGCTTTTTTAAAAGGTATCGTTAAACAAGTTAAATTGACTACAAAAATGTTTTTTTGATTATTTGATACACCCGCACGATTAGAGCGATTTCAACTAAAAATAATAATCAATAATAAAATCTTAATCATTGGCTTATTTAAAATTTAAAAGAAATGTTAAAGATCGTGAAACATTGACTGATTTTCGTACATTATATTGTAATGGACAGAAAAACCTTACAAACCTATGCCACAATTTTCCCTTTAAAAAAAAAATTGGGATTTGCTTTAAATAATTTTCTTAAATAATTTTAAAGATATATGAGAATCAAACAAGGTAGGAAGGGCACTTTCAAAAAAACCGAAAAAGCGACTTCTGAATGTCCTTTGTAACTTTTTTAATGACACGAAGTTTTCACCACACCTTGTTTTTATTTTTTGCTCTTACTTCTATATGAGTAACTTACACAACTTACATTTATGAGTACTAGTGTTACTGACTCATCGGATTTTACTTATAATAACGAAGCTAAAATAAATTCCTTATTGTTAAACGTTTCTTTCCCTTTCTCCGTGGTATTTATAATTTTCTTGTGTTTTTGATTTTAATTAAGATAAATTTCTATGAAAGAACTGAAGATACGACAAAACTTGTTCTACCTTTGTGGGCGTTTGTTCGTTTACTTGGCCATGGAAGACCGTATTAGATGTTACCAAGATGATATCATTGAACATGTATATACCCAATACACCAAACAATTTCAAAAAATAAAACCGGCCTATGTGGGTGAGCGGGGGTGGGAAACTTTTTCGTTCGCGTGCCAATATTTACGAACGGAAATATAGGCAGGCCAAATAGTTACATTTCTGGCTATATTCAATAATAAAACAAAAAATATAGGTACAATGATCATTTATTGCACAATATTACAAAAAAAATACATACATTACCGAAAATATTAATAATGTAATTATTAATTAAATAAAAATAAATGAATAACATAGATATAATAACATCTTACCTTGCGCGATACAGAAAATCACTGAATATGGTAGTTACGTTAGTAATAGTAATAATAAACCTCGTGCGTACAAATTAACGTGCGATTTGAAGTAAAAACAAAAACACCGACTGTCGTCTGTCACATTCCCCGTGTGGGTGTGGCGATCTGCGCGCGGGATGTCCGGGGAGTACAACAGGGAGGGGTAGGGGGCAAGCAGCCCAAATATGATGCCGCGCGCACACTCTTTGTAGAAAGTTTCATTTTCGGTTTTGCTTATGTCTACCCGCTGCCTGCTGTTGCGGAATAATACGATTTGTGCACTGCTATGCTAATGAAATTAAAAAATTTTAATTTATTGTTTTTTTATTCGGGGCCCGGATTGCAACGCCGTGGGCCGAGATGGCCCCCGGGCCGTAGTTTCCCATCCCCTGGGGTAGGGGTCTCGGTTGACGCAGTATACAAGCCTTTGTGTCGCAGTAAAAAACAGTATTTTTATCTTTAATAAAAAAATATTAACAGTATATTTAGTATTAATAATAATATATTAAGGAGTATTTTTAAAGCACATAATATCATGTTATACTTAATTGCCCACTTTAATTTTTTTCATTCATGTTTCGTATTTGAGATCTGAAATTATTTATATATATATTTACACCCTATTTTTTATTCGCTTATTTATCTTTTCCTGTACATGCTAATTGTCCAGTACTTATTGGTAATATCCTAGAATTTTAAAATTTGTTTAAACATTTCGGATAACTTCTATCTAAATCAGTAAACATTTTGACATTGAAAAAAAGGGAACATTATAAATGTGAATAAAAAATGGTTAAAATTATGTTAAATTTTGTTATTTAATATTTTGTAAGCAACATGGAAGAACATTGAAGTTTGTATGTAAAATTTGATATATATTTTAAAAAATTTAAAAAAAACTTGAGTTTCGTTTAAAAAAAGATCATCGATAACATCATATTTAAAATTTGGGTCCATATAAAGATTTCTTTTAGAGTACAGAGTGCAACTAAAAATACCGTCGACGAGTTCGGGCTAAATTGTTTTGGTTTTGTTGAATTTTTTTTCTAAGTCAGAGACCCGCACTTTATGTTTTTTTTGTATCTATATTTTAAGAGGATATTTGTAAAGGTACAAGATGAAAAAAACATGTCATAATTTTTACAGTTTTAGTTATCCGTATTTGGTTAACCCATAAAATAAATTCATTTTAAACCATGAGTATTCAGAGTAGCAGTTAAAAAAGGGTATGTCAAGTCTTAGGCGGTTACCTGGATAAGTTCGTACGAAAAGTTCTCTTTTCTTTTTTATTCATATGACAGTATACTGCACAGAATGTCCCGCATTAAACTGGTGGGACATTCTGCTTTCTGGATAGTTTAGTTCTCAACGCCCATATATTGGGCAAATAATCCGATATCTGAGTTACATGTTTTAGAAACATCCCCCTTATTAAAGGTTCTATTACTGGAAAATAGCCGAAGTTGTTGGGTTGATAAATATTTTTTATCAAATCCCTATTATGATAGTATTTACTGGTTTGGTCCCATGGCCCGCCTTTTTTGGGAATAAAACAATAAATTTTTTCAAATCCATTTTTACGTGCATTAAATTACCTCCCCACCACCGTCAAAAAATTCCTTCATTTAAAAATTTGAAAATCAAATTATTTCGGTCGTCAAAAACCGAGCCTTTTCGTGAATTTTGTACGAATTCATATAACGGATGTCAATATAACCCCGCATAAAAACATAAATTTTTTTTGTTTAATAGGAAAATCGTATGAAATAGTACGAATTCTGAACAAATTTTGTACAATTTTTATCCAGTATAACCGCCCCTTTAGCCCATACGAACAAGGGTTTTTGTAGTTGACACTAAAAACAATATGTTTTAATTTCATAAACAAAAATATCTTGAAATCAAAGCATAGTAAATTTAGACGGTTACATATTTTTGTGCTTGAAAGATTTCAAGCCAAACCAGAACTAACAAAAACAATTTAAGATAGGCATAATAAATAAGGTATATTTTTTAAAAGTTTCTTCAAGCATTATTGGTAATGGTGATACAATATACGGCGTATTCCATTAAAAAAATACTATTGTCAATTGTTTGTTGCATTTCTTCTTTTAAAGTGCGTAAAAATTGCCAACACGTTTTTTATAATTTAAATATATTTGTATTTTAAAAAGTTTAAGTTAAAAAGTTTTAAAAAATTATTAGTAGTTGAATAAACTTGTATATATGGTGACAAAGCAGTGCAAATATCTAAGAAAAAAATTACATTTTTATAATTAACCCTCTCTGGCTGAATGTGTAGCAGTGTAGGTATAAACACCAAAAACACTTTTTTATTACAAGTCTGAGGTCAGCAGGAGAAATAACTATTTATTTTTAAATTAAATTGCACAGCCTAACAAAAAAGATGAAGGTCTGAAAGACTTGACCATGGTATCTTTATGTTTTTGGCGTCGCTGAATCCGAATCTTGGGTTATTTTGACCTTATTAGTTAGGGTGAAAGACATTTCAAAGTAAAATTTTAATTAAATTTGAAGGGGTCAAACTAAGCACCGATTCGTTTTAAGCCACCTCAAAAACATAAGTATACAACTTTAAATCTGGTTGCGATTAATTTTTTGCAGATTTGACCTTGAAATGCCCTTGACCCTGATCTGATGGGTTAAACTGACCCCAGATTGAGATTCAGCGACCTCAAAAACATGAAGATACCATGGTCAAGTCTTTCGGACCTTTGTGTTTTTTGTGGGGCTGTGTAATTTTGCAGATTTGACCTTGAAATATCTCTTTACCATAACCCGATGGGGTGAAACTGACCACATATTCTTTCAACAACCCCAAAACCATAAGTATATACTGTTAAAATTTGGTTGTGATTAATTTTGCAGATTTGACCTTAAAATGCTCTTGACACCGACCTGATGGGGAAAAACTCACCCCGGATTCGAAATCAGCGACACCAAAAACATGAAGATAACATGGTCAAGTCTTTCGGACCTTCAACATATACACATATTTTTTTGTAGCCCCGTTATTTTGTAAGGGTACTACATGGAGAACTTAATTAACTAATATTGTTTAAATTTGCTATTAACTATTTTAAACACACTTTGATAAGTTTCGCATCAAAAAAAGTTGACAATCAACACCCGTAGACGAAACGTCAGATTTAAAAAAGGCCACTTTTACTTCTCAAAAAAAAAAAAAAAAAACACAACTTAATGTTCACTGTATCCCTTACCATATACACCAACCCAGTAGTAGATTGCGTTGCAATATTGACATATAGATATTGACGTTTTTTACATTTAAATTAGCTGTAAGGTGGAAGTTAAACCATACACATACTTTTAAATTCAGCCTTAGCTTGTTATTATATTATATTAAAATTTGATATCATGATTAGCATACATTTTTGCACTTCCATTAAAAATAAACAGGGACAAAAATACTGTAGATAAAGGCACTTCATATTTATTAACATATACAGGGTGTCCCATAATGTTTTTCCTTTTTCACGGAGCGCTAGTTTGACAAAGCTGTATAGTACCACCACGACTATGTCTTTGTCAGGTCGAGGAAGGTTCGGATTATTTGTAAAATAGAGTAATGGTCAGGCATCGGCAGCACCAGCGATGGGTTTCTCCAAATCATCTGTGCAGCGCTTTAAGAATTCGGGGTTGATGACGGGACCCAACCCACATCGCCAAAAAAGATCTTTGACATGCTCAAAAAATATTTTTCCAGAAAAACTCATGTCAAAGTGGATGGATACTCGTTGGCCCAAACGTCTTGGCTTGACTCCCTGGACTTTTTTTGGGCTATTTAAAGCCCAAAAGGTTACGAGACGTCATTTTGCACTCTAATTTTATAATTGCATATTCGGGCTAAATTTTAGCTATTTTCAAAATGGTAGTAGCTGTTTTTGTTGGGGGAAGGAAAGCACCTGGAGAACATTATTTTAAAAAAAATCTTTTATCTTTGTTAACATTTTAACAAAAATATTAAATAAATTTAAGCAAACAAATTTGTTTTATTTTAGTTGAAAAGCAGCAAAACATTGACACCCTGTTTTTAGTTTTTCATCAATCATAAAATTTACGATACACTTACTACTTTTACTGTTTAGCTGAACATTTATCGGTACTTGTGATAATCTACGGCTCCAAATATTCGTATTTTAAATACCATAAAGATATTCTAGAATAATATATTCCTAAAAAATTTGACTGTAAAAGTGTTAGGAAACCGATTCGCTGCCGCATGCTGAAAACGACAGCCTCGGGCTCGGTAGAGAGCGCAAAATTAAACTCATTATTTCTTTAATCTAGCCAGGCAAATGGCACAAGAACAATATAAATTTGCAGTTGTGCTTTATTAAATACCGGGCGTGACGGACAATTAGAAATCGCAATATGTGACCCTATTAGGGGCCCCATTAACACTGCCTAGTTAGGAATGATAACTAAAAAGTTTGGGAGATTAGAAGGGAGGAAGGAGAATCCTAAGAGGTTAAATTTATAGTTGTTTTCACGTTTGTAAATTGCTGTATTTATAAAACGTCATTAAGAACTTTTAAATTATTAAAAAAAAATAAAGACACAGGCAACACGTTATTAATAGATTTTATTTTAGAAATGTGTCTTTATTTGGGTTTTTGTCCTATTGTGATGTATGTAAATGCTGAGCCCGTCATAAAAAATAATTTCTAGAAGCGCCTGTCCAAAAATAGTGATCTCACTTAGTCTTTAAACACGGATGAACACCGATGGCTCCAAAACCAAGGACGGTGTTGGAGCTGGAATATATGAACATGAGGCAAAGTTTTACTTTAGCCTGGGCACTATCCAAAACCCTATTCAAGCGGGGGTATTTGCTATTGAGATTTTGCTAGATCGCTGGTTGATCGGCACTGCACACGTAAGACAGTTAAAATATTATCCGATAGTCAAGCAGCTCTTAAGGCTCTTGAATCCAGCCGGTGCAATTCAAAAACCGTCTGGAATTGCAAGGATGCGCTGACCAAACTGGATCAAAACAATAAGGTTACTACTGTGGATACCTGGACACACTGGCCTAGAGGGGTAATGAATCCGCAGACGTCTTTGCCATAAGGGGGGCTGAAACAAAATTCACAGTGCCGGAACCTGTCATCGGGGATATGTTATGGTATGGCCAAGCAGTTCATATCAGCTTGGACACAAAAGAAAAAATCTTCGGTACTGGCATGGACACCGAACCAACAATGTACTGTCAAACTACTGGAGCAATCAAAGGGTACACCTTAAAACTCTAGTGGGGCTGTATACGGGAACTGCAGATTAAAATACCACATGCTCAAGATCGGCCCCAGCGGAAGACGCCGAGTGCCGCATGTGCATGGAGGATGAATCGGCAGAACACATACTGTGTTTTTTGCCCAGCAATGGCACGACCCCCGATTCGCAATCCTCGGCAATGACACCTTGTTGCCGGGGGGGGTGAAGATCTCTCTCCCAACAGGATCATCAGATTTATTAGGAGTCTGGACCTGGTGGGAAAAATTTAATGAGCCACAATAGACCGATCGGTCGCGGTGAAAGGGTGTTATACCCACTCACTTTAAACCTACCTACCTACCTACCTAGTCTTTAAACTGACAGACACCGCATAAGTACACAGAAAAAGGTTAAGTTTTAATCATTATATCTTTGAAATAAGTAAAAAGGTGACTTTAAAAAAAACTTAACTTTGTATTCTTTGCATTTTTAAAAGGTTTTGAATTTGCTAAAATAAAAGTATGTACAATAGAGTCGCAATAATCCCGGGTCAATTAAAACCAAGCCGATCCGAATTATCGAAAAATCGGATTATTAAATCATGGTAAAAATTGGTTTTAAATATTGTTTGCTCAAAAATAAAAAAAATAAAACAACGTAAACAAAATAAAAAATGTATATACACACTAACATACACATAATAAATAGTTCAATTATTGATCTCTGAGTCGCCCTCGCGTATTTCTACGCGTTCGGTTGCATCTTTTTCTGATTTGGACCATTTAAATTTTTAAACTGATTGAAAGACATTAGTGATTTTAGCCTGTTGACCGGTGCGTTTCTTCATCATAGGCGTTTACTTTTAATCTTAGCAAAGTCACGATATCAGCTAAAGGAAAAATTTATTTTTTCTGTGGTCCACTGTAAAACAAAATTTAAATTTTTAAAAAAGCATTTTATTCTTAATTTTGAAAAGCCAAGGTCTTTTCCCGGGGACATCTTCGTATGATTTATCATTTGACTCGATTAAATCTCTGCCTAAAGCCATTGAGCATCACCATTCATCAATCTACACAGCTTCACCAACATCTACATCTTTACTTCCTATATTTTGGAGCATTATGGAAACCTCATCAATTTCTTCTGCTACAATTAACGGGATTAAATCATCTGGATCATCTTCATTCGCTACGTCACTTTGAGTTAGCAAAATCTTATCCCAGCATTTTTTTAAGAAACTTGCTGGTATTTTTCCCAAGCATTATGGGAAGGCATACAGCAAATTTGATGTTCAAGCTCTTAAGACACTTAACAAGGTCTTTTCATTGTTTTTTTAAATTTCAGCTAGAAGGCCTTTTCGATAGAAAAGCTTCGTTAAGCGTATGTCATTTTAATTCATTGGTTGAATGAGGGCAGTTGTATTTGGGGGGTAAAAACATTGCAATAATGCAGATATCATCGCTAACAAATTCTTCTTTACTACAATGACTAGAAGCATTATCAATAAGAAGTAGCACCATTTCAGAAATCTTGCTTTCTCTTAAAAAAATTCTTACTTGGAGTACAAAACATTGGTCAAACCACCGTTTAGACACTGCTGAAGTCATTTAAGCTTTTTCGGTATCTTTATCACCCCGAAAAAAGAAAATTTATTGAACGGAGTAATTAGGTTTTTATGTTAACCTTTTTAATAACTACGTAAAATACCGAATTTATTAAAACGATTCATGCTTTGCCTCAGTTTAAAAAAATATCCCCATTGGTTCTATTAAATATTTAAATAATTTTGGCAATGTGGCTACGTGGGCCAAAAAAACATTTGGAAAGCGAAAGCGCAAAAAAAACTAAAAAAGCGTAAAATAGGCACTGGAAAATTAATATAGGGAATTACAAAATTAATTATTTTTAAAGGTTATAATATTTATTAATAGCTACCTTCTCTTTGTGCCTCCAGGGGTCGTTAAGTCTCTAGAAACAAAACTGAAGCAATGAATTTGAATCTTTAGGTATCGCAGATATATGCATCTTTATTTAAATGGCCTCTATCAAAAGATTTTAAAACCCATAAAAACGAAATGAATAAAAAAAATATAATTGAAACCATCTTGCGGCAAAAAAAAAAAATATATAAGCAAAACCAAAACATCAGTCACTCTCATTGGCTTTCTAATCGCGTTTTATTTGGTATTAATGAAAACAAACTTCAAATAAGAAAAATATATTTCCCTTTTTTACGTATCCTATAAATTGGAATATCTACCAGAAAATTTACCTAACCGTAATCAAATTAAATTATTGACAATTTTAAATACTGAGGACCTACGACTTTTAAAGATTAAATCGAAAGTAAAAGTATGCAGTTTAATGTTACCCAAACGACTGAACATTAGATAGATTAGATAGACCATTGTCAGACTTTCCAAAACCGTCCAAGTCTTAAGATATGGATACCGCAACCTGCAAATCTGCAGCTTTAAAAAAAGAGAAGTAATAAGTAAGAGCAACAAGGTAACATAACCTTAACTATTTGACAACCAAATCTTTAACACTCCTGGTAAAATACAAACTCCCCAAAAAATAAGTTCAGTCAGTTCGACTAAAAATCCTCCCTTGAAATAAAAGCCCACATAAAGCAATAAATGTTTCAATCCAAGGTGAATAGGTCTAAGTTTCTTTCCACAATTTATTATACATTAAACTCCCAAAAAAAACATATTTTTGGAAAATACGCGGGAAAATATCTTGGAGTTTTCCATACTTAGTGATCCCAGTAAAACCCACACTCAAATATATATATATATATATATATATATATATATATATATATATATATATATATATATAGAAAAAAAACTGAAACCAGAGTAGTGGAAATGCAGTCAATTGAAAGGCCACTTTAAGTACTTAACTCTTTATTGAAAAAGTCAGCTTTTGGGGAAAAAATTTTTCCCCTCATCAGGACAATCTAAAAATAAAAGAAAATGATTCTTGTTAGTGAAACCCAAAATAAATTTTCTCTTTTACAAAGTTCTTACCATATGTGAGTTGAAAACATGAAACAGGTTAATAGCAATGAAGAACAAAACTTCATTCTTCATTGCAAAAAAAACCCGTTTCATTTTCAACTCCGCTATGTAAAAGCTTTGTAAAAAAGAAGAAGTTGGGTTTCATAACAGAATCATTTTCTTTATTTTAGTTGTCAATAAAGTTAATACCCAAAGGGGGCCTTTAGACCATTTTCCCCTCCCCTGGTTTCAGATTTTTTTTTTAACTAGTCAGTCACGACTACCCTTCCCCCTTTTTATATATATATATATATATATATATATAATAATAATAATATATATATTAATAATATAATAATATATATAAAATATATTATATTATATTATATATATTATATATTATATTATTATATATTAAAATATATATTTATATTAAATATAGAAAAAAACATTTAAAACATATTTCTTATATTTTAAAACAGGTGTAATCTTTCATGTTTTTAGCGAATATTTGAAATATAAATATGTATGCCAAATCCATAAAACCCACATTCTCAGGAGATCTAAAGCTCAAACACCTTAAAAATCCTCGTTTGCGTCGAAAAACAAAAATAAAAATACTTTTGAAACCACAAATTCCTCCCCTTTAAAAAAAGATATTAAAGTTCCCGTTTCCCAACCCCTGAGGCGTCAGTATCTAGCTCCCGGGAACGAGGATATGGGTGTCTCTCAACAGACACCCGAAGAGATTTCTTTATAATGTAGTGTCGTCTTATATTAGTTTCATACCTTTTTTATTTTACCTTTTAAGATAGCTTAAAATTTTACATTGGTGAAAAATATTTAACTAAACTTCCTTTATCCCACTCAGTATTTGTATTTCGGGGTCCCTAACAATTAAAATGTCCCTTTTAATAGTATAGTACGTCTACCATCTTTCAAAAAAATTTTTTATTTTGTTTAAAGTGTAAATAAGTTTCTTTGTGGTGATTAATTAAAATTACATAAACAGAATCGAATCTTATCTTGACATTTTTTGGGTATATTATTGCCAAATAAAAAACAAACCGTCTTAAATCTGGTTTCAAATCAAAATCGAAATTTTTCCCTTTGAAATTATTATTAATTTAAAAATTTAAGTTTAAATAACTGAACATTTGAAAAAATTTTTAAAAAAAGTTAGGAAAAACCAATAAAGAATAAAACATTTAAAGAAAAAACTGGGAAAAACTGATTTTTAATGGTTTTTTGACTGATCATGGCTATTAAAAGGGGGTCAAGTTTTGAAAAAACACATTTATATTAAAAAAAAAAAAATTAAGACATTGGGTATCAAGTTAATTTTTTTAGGATTGAATAAATGTAAAGTAAAGAAAGAATAATATTATTGCATCTATAAAAAAAAGACTACAAAATAAAGAATTTTTAGAAGATGCATGTTTTTGCTTGGGAAATCATACTTTTTGGGAACGTAAAATTGAAAATCACACATTAACTGAAAAATATGTAATGAAAGGTATGGTTTTTGTAAATGTAAGCAAGAAAAAAACTATAAATAAAAAAAAATAAAAAAAGCAAATTATTCGTAATGGATAGCCCAAAAAACATAAAAAAAATTCTATGTTTATTTGCGATGAAATAAAAATTAAATGGATGGCATTTAAATGTTGGTGGACATTAAAAATATACAAGTAATAATTGTAATTAAAACACCAGTACACAGATAAAAGAAAAAATAGTTGAAATTTAAAAATTTTAATTAATTTTTTTTCAGTAGGAAGAAAAGATTGCTGCCTCTTTTCTTATGAATAATTATAAGCAAAAAATTTAAATTTTGAAACTCAAGAAAAAAAAAAAAAGTAAATTATGAAATTGCTTTTAAATTGAAAAATATTAATCTTAATATTTGGGTGTATATAGGACTTTATTAGTAAGGTACATTATTTTTAAATTTGTGGATAAAAAACTGGAAAATAAAAAAATTTAAAAAAAATTATAATGTTTATTTGTTGATGACATAAATATTAATATACTTAAAGGTACCCATGATGCTAACAGTCTAAAAGACATAATATATTTTTTTTAAAAAATATTAAATTTGTAATAACCATATATCTATAAGGGACACTTACTATTGCAATAGTCTGATAGGCAACGTTGTAACAAAACATAGACTTATTGTTTTAAATAAATGCAGCAATTAATGTTATCGATATTTAATTAAATATCGACGAAAATAAAACACGTAGTTTCCTATCCTTGGATAAATGCAAAGCATTTAATAAATTGAACATAAAATTGTGTTAAAAATTTTATACATTTGCAAAAAAAAAAGAAAAAAAATTAGTTGGTTTAAAAGTTATTTTAATAAAATAGGAATCTATATGTAGAAGTTGGAATCAGTATAAGTTCCAGAATAATCATTAGTTGTGGTTAGTGTTCCGCAGCGATTAATTTTAGGACCTACTTTGTTTCTTAAGTATATTAACGCTATATCTTAATTAAACTTTAGAAGAAATCTTAAATTATTTGCAAATAATACTACAATAATTTATTTGGCTAAGAGTTTTTCTATAAAGTTCAAATTAACATTTAACATGACTGAAAAAAAAAAACAAAAATTGCTTTATTCCCCTTTTAAAAAAACACTAAATTTTAAAAAAAACGTCCTTTATAAAAAATTAAAAAAAAAAAATATCTCATCTTCCATATAACTTAATATTAATGATATCACGTACTCTACTTCGGGAAAGTTTTCCAAAAATTATGTATGAATAAAAATATAGGTTGGAAAAAACCCCACAGAAAATCTAAAAAATGTATAAAATTTTTAAACAGGAAGCAACATATCATTAGTTTATTTAAAAATATTTATTTTCATTAAATTACTTAAAATTTAAATATTTTATTTTAACTCGGGACCTGCCAATTCAACAATGATTAACCTTTTTTAAAAAAACCCGCCCCGAATAGTGTTATTATTAAATATATTTATAAACTACCATCTATGGAGCCAACTATACATTTTCATAAACCAAAAGGGGTTCTTGGATTTAGAGCATTTATAAGTAAAAATTTGTACAGTAAATCAAAACAATAAAAGTAAAACATTTAAATATAAAATTAACAGTAACAAATGAAAAACATCGTCATATTACCAAACAGATATTTTTTTACAAACTACTAAAATAAAAAATAATTTTGGTAAAAAATCATTTTCACCCAACGAAATAATAATTAAATCCTAATACCCCACCAAAAAAATAAAAACACTAAAAATATTTTAATTTGTAAAAAAATAAAAAATATTTTTTGAAAAAAAAATTATACTTAATAGTATTATGTATAGTTTTTGTATTATATTAAACGTGTATTAGTTTATTGTTTTAAAAATTATTTATTATTTGTTAACTTTACCATAAGAATCTTGGAAAAAAAAAAAATCATAAAAAAACTTTATTGTTTAAAATATACTTCCTTTTGAAAAATATATATATATATTTTATATATATATATATATATATATATATATATATATATATATATATATATATATATATATATATATATATATATATATATATATATATATACATATATATATATATATATATATATATATATATATATATATATATATATATATATATATATATATATATATATATATATATATATATATATATATATATATATATGGAGTTTAAATAAATAAAATAAATAATTTTATTTATAAAAAGCCCAAAAATCAGATTAATATAAAACTATTTTTTTCTATTTTGGACTAAATTTTTTTTGTCAAAATGACATTTTCGTTTAAATCTTCTTTACTATTTATCTTTTAAGAATGTTTGTATAACTTTTTTATAAACAATTTAAGAAGCTCTCTTTTTTGTTTTGTAAAATGTTTTGTATCTATAGTTTATATAGTCGTAGTTCAAACTTTCCCGTGGTGCAGGTTTCTGCCAGTAAATGAAAATATCGGTTTTGGGTTTTTTCTTTTTTTGCTGTTTGACCCACAACTTTAACATTAGATTCGTGTTCAGCAAAAAAAAAAATACACCAGATACCTAGCACCACCATTTTTTTTCTGGACCTGTGTAGTTTTATCGTGTCGGTTTTTACGGACTTTATAATTTTCGTGATTAGCGAAAAAAATAGGCCAGAAAATCTTAGTCCGACACCAGCTCACATATTGTTTTTATGGACATGTGTAAAGCTCTTTTTATTCATTCAGACAAGTTTTCCCTTTTCCCGGGGGCGTTCTGAGTACAAAAAAACTTTTTTTAAAAAGTTTTTTTTTTACTCGTGTCCTAAAACACCCCCTTATAAAATTTTAATTTTTTGCTTCCTCGGAAGTACTCCATAAGTTTGATGAGTCAGTGAGTAAGTTAGTTAGTAGTAAAATTGGCGATTTTTAAAATCAAATATATCAGAAACCACGTAACATAACTTTCTCTAACTTTTTACAGGTAATAAGAATATGTGTTAACTTACTAAATTCCATTTTTATGTGAAATGAAAAAAAGATATTACTGCTCTACAATGTCATGGAGTGGCGTAACCAAATTTTTTAGTAGTCTTTTAAGATATTGAAAATATGAAGTCCGACTTATCTCCGTTTATGCAAAAACAAATTTCCCAAAGAAACGTAACTCGGTTAAGTCACTTCGAAAAATTGTGAAACAACCAATTTCTTTTACACCACAGTCAAAGAAAGTGCCTTGTCTTATAAAAAAGTTTAGCTGCAAATTTACTAGTCTTAACATATTAAATCAGTAGCCTTGTTTGCAGATGGAAGCAGTGGCCAAAATAAAAACTCCGTTATTGCCACGATGCTTTTATATACTATAGCAACAATGTCCAATATGGAAGAAAT
Source organism: Listronotus oregonensis (assembly GCA_019359885.1). Taxonomy (NCBI): domain Eukaryota; kingdom Metazoa; phylum Arthropoda; class Insecta; order Coleoptera; family Curculionidae; genus Listronotus; species Listronotus oregonensis. Next base: position 16,237 of record JAHBCN010008321.1, read on the forward strand.
CTCATTATACTTTTTTGAGCCATTCCATAGAAAAAATAAAGTTTTTCTGCCCACAGTGCTATTTCCACTGCTTTGTATAGAACAGGTGCCATTTTTATATCTGCGCAATTATACTCAATAATTCGCTTTTTAAAACATAAACAAACTTTTATCACATAACCTTCAGCACAGCGAAACTTATATTTAAAATAAATGTCTAAAGAATAAAGAATTTTGACTATAAGATCATCTTATTCATCTATAACATGGCATGGCTAACTTTAAGTCAAAAGAGTGAGCCAATGACAATATTCTACAAAACTAGCCATCTCTAAGATGTTCACAAGACCTTCACATTAAAGCAGCAAAAATTTAATATTAAAGATCTTTCTCTCCAGAATTTTAAACAAGAAACCAAGAAAAATAAATAAAGAAAAGTACAGGGTGTCCTATTTTTTGTGTGTTTTACGGGGTTTTTTTTGCTTATGGTGAAGTTACAAAGATGCGGTTTCGCGACAGTGCTATTTTTTGTCAAACGAAAGATGCCGCAAACGGTTTTTCCCCCCCTTAGTTTCTTCGCTCAAATTTTATTTTAAAAAGATGTATTTTCGGTTCCCCCCTTTTCTCCCGGGGATCTTTATAACTTATCGAAAAGATAAAAACGGGGCCCCTTTTAAAACTTTTTACCCAGGCCCACAGTGGCGTACTTGAAATTTTTCTCGTTTACTTTCTTTGAGATATTAGCTAAAATTGCACTTTTTTTAAAAGGAACACCCGTACATTTTTCGTCATATTATTTGCCACACGGAGGGGTTTCTAAAAATATAATATAGTCGAAACTTATTTTATAAACAACAGAACATGCAATTATTTACTTTTTTAAAATAGGCGGCTTTGGTTTAAATTAATGACAGTCAAATTAATCAACGTCAGATGATTGCTATTGAATTTTTTTAAAGCTAGTTCCCCAGATTATCATTTTCATTTTATCTAAAATATGGCACAAAACCAAAATTTTGAACATTTTGAAAAGTATGATATGAATGATGTTTCATATTATTTTTTAACGAAGACGTCGATGAGGCGGGGGAGCTTTTTTCTAAATAAAGGGACGTTAGAAGAACGAATAATATTTTTTTAAATTTGACTTTTCTCGATTTCTATATAGATATATTGAAAGAATTTTTTATTTTGTAAAATACAAAACAATTTATTTTTAAAATGGGTCATTTAATAAACCTAAATTTGAAAAATTATAGTAAAGATAATGAAGTAGCTGAAATAAATGTTTTGGCATCAGTTGAAAATACCCCGGGACATCTTGCAGGCAAATAAAAAAAATATCGGAGTATCCAAAACAAAAGTCAAAAAAATATTGAAACGACATAAATTCAAACCTTACAAGTATAAACTTGTGCACAATCTTTATCCTGGCGACCCTGAGCGGAGGTAGAGATTTTGTAACTGGTTTCTCAATATGTGTAAAAGGCGAATAATTTTGAAAGGAAGATCATTTGGTCGGACGAAGCCCATTTTACCAGTGCGGGTACCTTAATGGAAAACTCAGGTTTTGGAGACAGGAAAATGAACACGTTATTTTCCCAGGGAACCCGGGGAAAGGGTTTTTGGATTCAATGTTTCTTGTTTCTTTTTGGGAAGAAGAATTGAATATTTATTTCCCCAAAGAAATTTGAATTTTGATAGATAAACAAATCCTTTAAGAAAAAGCAATGACTATTATGGAAGATATTCCCTGGTCAGTAATTGACTCTATTTCCAACAAGATGGAGCTCCGGCCCCCACAACTCTCACGTATACAACACTGGTTGGAACCTTTTCCTAATCGATTTATAGCCACGCACGGCCCTATTCGATGGCCACCACGGTCTCGGACCTCTCAGTTTTAGATTTTTTTTTGTGGGGTTATTTAGAAGGTAAAATATTCTCGAGCAGGTAGGGAAACAATTGAGGAATTAAGAGATGCCACGAAAAGCCTTTAGGGGTTGCGAGCCCGCTTTTTTATATTTGAAAATCTTTAAGAGACTACAGACTATGCCAACAATGCATAAGACATCATGGTCACCAATTTGAACAGTATTTATAAAATTAGTAGTTAAGTTTGTCTTTTAAGGCTAAGAACAATTCTGGGTAAAATTGTTATTTTTATCCATTGGGGTTGTCTTGTTTTTGGTGAAAACCTTGACGTTGATTAATTTGACTGTCATTAATTTAAATAAAAACACCTATGTTAAAGTAAATAATTGCATTTTTTCATTTTGTTTATAAATAAGTTTCGACTATATTATATTTTTAGAAACCTCTTAATATAAAATAATATGACGAAAAAATATACGGGGTGTTCCATTTGAAAAGGCAACTTTAGCTAATATCTCAAAGAAAGTAAATCTGAAAAATTTTAAATTCGCCACTTATTCTGCGTAAAAAGCTCTAAAAGGGGGCCCGTTTTATCTTTTCGAAAAGTTATCAGATACCTAAGATGGAGGGTAACCGAAAATACAACTTTTTAAAATCACCCTGTAGCGAAGAAACTAAGGGGGCTAGGACAAATCTGTTTTGCGGCATCTTTCGTTTGACAAAAGGGAGCACTGTGTCGCAAAAAACCCCATCTTTTAACTTACTCATAGGCGAGAAACCCCGTAAAACACACGAAAAGTCATTGTGTGAAGGAGAAACACTAGTAATTTAAAAAAAGAATACACAGCATTCCATGTAAACCTTCTCCACGAATAAACTAGATTTATCTGAGGTTAATTATCATTTCATATATATTTTTGATTCAATTTTTTTGTTTTGAAAGCTACATTATTCAAATGTAATATTTCCTACTCGGCATTATTTTATTTATCTTGTAAGAAAATTTTAGTCTTTTTTTTTACTTTTTTTATATAATACGGCGTAACTCACTGCATTTATTTTACAATTTTTTAAATGGGCGTATCCTCTTTGGTTTTTTAACTTAAAGCGTGAAACAAATGTAATACTTATTATTCATAAAAAAATAGACCACTTGTGTGCAGCTATTCCCAAAAAATTTAGCACCTTGACTTTAATCTAAATAATTGTCAAAAAGACTTGGTATAATACAAGCTTGTTTAAAAAACAAAATCATTAATAATTAAAGGACTTAAAAAAGCTCTCTACAATTGTGGATAAATTAAATTATTAAAAAAGTATCTTTGCCCCAGACGGATTTATGCAGCATGGCAATAAAAGCTCTACGAAAATTAAATTAATTAATTACATAAAAAGTATGTACATTTTTTAGAAGTTTTTTAACTAATATAAATTATGCCGTGTTTCTAAAACGCCATAAATAACTAAGTGTAACAAAATTGTAATAACAAGAATTAGGTAAAATGTAGATATTGATACAGCCTTAATAGATCAGAAAACCATTGGCACTCTTTAAATGTTTTTATTATCTACTTTGTTATTATATTATCTTTTAGATATCCACGCTTTTTAATGTTTTTGTTATGATTTTACGTAGCTTTTTGATCGGTATAATAACTATCGTCAATAAAGGGGTTTCCTGTCTTAAAATTTTGTTGTTAATACGAGTATAAGGTCTAAGATATTATGTTAAACAAGTAGGTCACAGCACGCTACTATTCCCGCCGAGCTTAAAGTTTTCATTTTAAGGAGAATATTTTGATTATATTTATAATTTTCTTTATAAAGCTAGTTTGTCCAAAGCATTTTTAATGAAATAATATTGAGTATCATTATTATTATTACTTGTTACTCATATATGAGGAAAAACGGAAATAGTATAACTATTTTCCTAACAAGGGCAGAAATTTCTTCCCGCAAGTATGAGGAACTATATTTTTCTACGAGTGTACTAAGGGTGATGACACAAAAAATATGTTTTAAATAAAATGCAAATTACTGGAAAAATAAAACTAAAATTTTATTAAACAGTAATAATAATGAATCATATTATCAAAACTAGGACTCTTAACTATTTAAGAATGTTATTTATAATAATTTATATTAAAGGCCTACAATTTGTCATATGTTGTACATTTACGGTAGAAGCTAAAGCCAAGCAAACGGTTTGAGCAGATGTGGATAAACCAGAACTTATGGTGGCGCTGGAAGTAGTAGCTGCAGGTTGTAGACATGGCGTCGCGTCATCGGCTCAGTGAAGATTTATGGTATTTTTTCGAAACATTATTTGTTATAGCAATGCCGTTTTAGGTCTGTAATGTCTGTCCCAGAAGAATAAGCCAATAAAGTTGCGGATGATTTCCTAAAACAATGTCAGTATACGCTGGGATATTTAAGCAAGGATCTATCCCGGCTATATCAGAGCGAATTTTTCCGATTTGCCGAATTATCCACATTTTCACACATTTATTTACCATTTTGACAATTTATGAAAAATCTGCGATAGGTGGTGTTTGATGGACGCAATTCTATATATTTTTTGTAGTAGTAATCATAATTTTGACCGAAAACAACAAAGGTTCATTATTTACATGTATCTTTGTGTCTGGTATGTTAACCACTTAGATAATCTTTCTTGTTTCAATGTCATCAAAGGTAAATTTGTTAGCTCTTGGCGACGGCAAGCTTCAGCAATTCAAAAATAGCAACCATTGTATGGAACAAATATATGCTATCCAGACTCCAGTGATATCTTCTTTGGTCAACGTTTAGATTCTTTTTTAGGTTTAAAGCCCGTATTTTTACTTGAAAGGCAATTACCTTTAAGAACAGCTACATTCGCTTCAGTTTTATCATCATTTTCAGCATGGAACATCTGGCCATATTTGGACGGCTTCAACTTCTTAGAAAGTTTGGAAAAATATGCTAGATAAACCTCCTCTTTGTCAATGTATTAACGTTTTTAGAACTTCAATCGTTAAAAAACGAATTTTCTTGTTCATATCTAGAAGCAGATTTCTTCGGTATAATTTTTAAAGTAGCTACATTAGCAGAATGCAAAACATCTTGCGGAATTTCGTATTTTACTATATTTTATGTAAGGTTATACAGACACTTCAAAATTATTTTGAAAGTCAATAAAAACTTATCATCATAGAAACCAAAGGTAACTTCATGCATCAACAATACAATTATTCAACGCGTCACACTCATTATTTAAGATGTTGAGAGCCAGAACGAGAATACCCACAAAATCTTAAATTGTGCATCAATATGCATTTCCAATTTCAGAAGACCTAGGTAAAACGACAGATTTTTTAAACTCAAATTTTTTCCATTTGATGATGTTGGATATCGGTTTTGGTTCTCAACGCCTTATTTAACGTTTGCAAACTCTTTTCGCATTGAGTGTGGTGCAGGAATAATAATCGCCCCACCACAAGAAAATAATGTGAAAGAAAAGAACCATTTCCCGCACGCTCGTAGAAAACAAATTAATCAGGTATGCTCTCGACAAAACTCTATTTTATTTTAAGACAGCTCATGATACTAATGATTAGTAATCACCAATGCTCTTATTTTCTAGTCCGCCCTTTTTTTACGCACTTTATTTTAAAGGCACGCTATCTCACGCGGGTGTCTTTCCAATTAGTTTTGTTACGGGGGCGCTCACGCATGAAATTGGAGCCGTATTCTTTAGTTGAACACAGCACCCACGATTTTCCATTATATCTTTCTCGTAAAAATGAATTTACAACAAAAGCAAAGTTTTTAATGGACACGTGTTCTTAAAATTATAATATGTTACACAATATGCAATTAACTTTTTATTGTAAATAGCTAATTAGTAGTTTCTGTTTGTGCAATTACTAATTAGCCCCTCGTTTTATTTTTTTAGACATATTAATGAGGTAATTTTTTTTTTTTAGTTAAAGTATAAACTTTTAAAAAGTAATAACTGCTAGGAATTAAAAAGCAAAAACTTTTGAGATGCATTAATTTTATACAGGACGTTTCTAAATAATAAACGATTATTAAACACTGTGATTCCACATGAAGAATAAGGATATTTTGCTATATAAACTGGTTCCAAAATGTTCCTTACGAATATACATTGTATCAGTATAAAGATAAGTAGGTACTAACTTTGATACTTTGCGATGCTCCGTTTTAAAAAGACCAAGATATAATTGTTAGTTGTAACTAAAGAAAAAAATTCTTACAACATCCGCATGTAATAAGAGACAACAACTTACAACCTAAAACATTAACGTAATATTTAAACACCATTATACAAAATATTACAGAAATTATAAAAAATTACTCATTTTCCTTACATGTATACTTCTGCCCTCCTTCTTATAAAAAAAAATTCGATTAATAAGTACATTAATTTTTTCGGACAATACAATGCATTTATTTTTAAAGCATTGCAACAAATCAGTTTGGGAAAATACTTATCTTTCAAACAATTTTTAGTTGAAAAAAAAATATTCAAGTACAATTTTTATGTTTATATCAAATCAGTACCTGTATGCAGGCCATTGTTAAAGCTAAAATTAATATTTATTTTGAAAAATATGCAACGTTATTAAGTGAGACTGCATACAAAATATCACTAAAACATCTGTGTGTTTGGTGTAGTTTTCAAATAATAATATTTTTTTTTCATCTTACCTTAATTTTAACACTTCATATTTTTGTAATAAACCATTTTTAGCCATAGTTTATAAAACAACCCCAAATTTTTTTTCTAAAAAATTTACACCCTTATAATATTTGTGTAGATATTTTTAAAGGGGAATGCCCTATAGAAAATTATAAGGAGAGTATATTTGATCTAGCTATAATTTTGGGTTTTAAAACCCCCCAAGAACGTTTTGTAAATAATTATTTTTCAATATTTGAGGGTATGGAACTCATAACACAACATGTTATGTAACTTTTTGTAATAATAAAAAACATCTGCAAATATCTAAAAATATAAAATTTTTTTGTACAAATTTTTCTACTACTAATAGTACAGGATCCCACTGCTCGATTCTGCAGGTATTTTTTTTTTTTTGATACAACCAATTTTAAATGAATGTTAAGGAAGTATGCAAGGGATTGGGGAAAAGGTTGCCTAAAAAAAATTAGCCGCAATTATCTGTAATTAATTTTGGTATGATTGAATTCGCTGACATAACTTCAACTATATGTTTTAATAAATTTTTACGACATTTGAAAAATAAATGTCAAAATTGAAAAAGAAATGGTTGCCAGCTCTCAGTCAGCCGCAGCGTTAGGGCTGCCAGCTGAAAAAACAGGTATATCAGTGTTAATTTTTTACATTACCTTTTTTTTTTTAATTTTAATACAAAATTAAAGTTTTATATATACTAATTACAATCCATGGTTGCCAGTTGGAAAATGGCCGCAAACAGAGGTTCCCAGGGTTAATGAACGATTCTCGCTCAGGAAAGGGAAAAACGCAAAGAGAAGATGACGCATTATTTGTGTTGTCATAAAAGGTATAATATAGTGTCGATGTAGTTCTAGTATTTCTTTGCTTTTTTTTTATAAAACAAAATTTTAGAGCATGATAACTATTTTTTTTTTTTTTTTGCGCGAGAAAAAACCTATATTTTCTTTTACTTGTTTTTTTTTTACTTGAAAAGTTGTCTATAGAATCTTTAAAGAAAAGCGATTTTTTTTCATTTATTCCTCAATGTTCATGGATAGTAATATTTTGTTTTTATTGAATTAAGATCTACTTTTTTTATTATAAATCTTATTAATATTATTATATTTAATTTGTGATAATTACTAAATTAAATAGAGAGGACAACAATTATAAAAGAATTTACTTACCCGGCCCAGCCGATTTTATTAAAATTTTGTATACAGGGGGGGTTTGGGGGGCTTATCCCCAATCTGGAGTCATATTTTGTCGGACTTTTTGGTTTTGAACCTAACTTAACATCTGCACAAACTCCTAAAATTCCACCTTTTAAAAACTGATTACACCCAAAATGGAAGAGTTTATGGTAATATACTTATTATTTTATAAGATAAATTTTAAATTTTTCCTTAATTAAACAATTATTTTTAATGAAAAAAGCCAAGCGCTTTAAAAAATAATATTCTTACTTTTATAAATGTCAACATAATTGTCTAGATATTTAAGACAATTTTATGTTGTCCAAGGACCCCCCGAAACAATTGAATTCGCTTAATTTTTAAATTTAAATCGAAAAATAAAAATAATTTAAATTTATAAGTAGGCCATTCAATTGTTTCGCGGTTATGGCCTACCAACATAAAACAGTCTAAATCTCTAGAAATTTTGTTGACATTTATAAAAGTAAAATCATATTTTTGGAAATGTTTGTTGTGTTTTTTATTAAAAATATTGGGTAAATGAAGGTAAAATTAAATTTATCTTATAAAAAAAATAAATGTTCGATAAAATCTTCCATTTTGGGGTAATTGTTTAAAAGGGGGGAATTTTAAGTTTTCTGTTGGGTTCGAGTGGGGCGTTATAACTTAAAAACAAGGTACAAAAAATTTGACTTCAGAAAAATTCACGCCAGTATACAAAATTTCAAAAAATCGGCCGTGGCTTAAATAAAAAATTACCATATAAAATTATGGCAATGGAATCTATACTAATAATAATAAAATATATATATATTATACAGGGGTCAAAAGTCCAGGATCCCCGTTGCCCATCACTATATACTATACGTAAAGGGCCTGCCATGTTTTTTCCCTTTTTTCAGCACATAACAATGCGTGCATCTTCTCTCTTGCGCTTCCCCCTTACCTGGGCAAAAATCGTTCTTTAAATCTGAACCTCTGTTTGGCCATTCAACCCGGCAACCATGGATTTTGTAATTTTATATAAAACTTTTTTAATTTTATTAAAATAAAAAAAAACAGGTAAAAATGTAAACAATAACACTGATATACCTGTTTACAGCTGGCAACCTAACGCTGCGGCTGACTGAGAGCTGGCAACCATTTTTTTTCAATTTGTGAATTATTATTTTTTCAAATGTCTAAAATTCTTAAAAAAATATAGTTGCAAGTTATGTCGCGAATAATCATATAAAATTAATTACAGATAATTGCGGCTAATTTTTTATGGCACCTATCCTAATCCATTGCATACTTCCTTAACATTCATTTAAAATTTGGTTGTATCAAAAAAACAGATACCTGCAGAATCGAGCAGGGGGATCTTAGACTATAATAATTATAAAATATAAATAATACATCTCTTGTAAAGACCTAAATTTAGGAGGCAAAAGTAGGACTCAGATTAAGCACAAAAAGCCCAAGGGTGCGCTGCTTTCGGTACTGAATCAAAACGGCTCCCAGGGAAGAAGAAGGACTTTCCTTTTGAAAAAGCAACTTGGACATATTTCCCTTTTTCCAATTTTCTTAAAAGATGGTTTAATATAAAAAAAAAAACGTTCAAAGATTTTAAGTTAAAATTTCGTCATTTAAAATCCTTTGTCATTCTATATAATTTTTAACCTTTTGCCATCAAACTATGTCAAAAACTGATTGTATATTTTCTCTATTCGATCGGATTTCCCCCAAAGTAATAATAATTTTCGTAGCACGTACTGCATCTTGGTCTGAATCGCTTTAATAATTTTTTTTAAATCTTTTTTTTCTGTTTAAAAAATTTACGCTTTTCAGAAAAAAAAAAAAACAAATGCCTACTTACAAACCACGTTTGAACCATGATCTGGACACGTAAAAATTGCCCACAGTTAAAATTTAAAATTAAGAAATGTCATAATTTAAGATATAAAATGTAGACAACTAATAAACAAAAATAAAACAATTTTCTTTTTTTTTCGATTATAAATAAAACGTTGAAACGGGTGTCCAAATAAGAATAGACCCCAGCTGTATCTTGAAAACTATGTTTTCCACATCTTTGGGAAAAAAAATTATCTTAGTAAAAAGGGGTAAAAGAAATGGAAAAGAAAATTATTTACAAATTTCTAAAACTACCGCAAGAGGCCAACTGCAACGGTAAATTAAAAACCTATTTTTCTTCAAAATTAGCTAGTTTTAAAGTACAATTTTAATAACATCAACAAAACTTTAACCAATTCTGCATCACTTTGGTTTGGATTTTTTTTTTTTGTATTCCTAATAAAAAGGGGTTTGGGGGGAAGATACTAAATAATGCAACTTTCAAATGCTCTCCTACATTTTTTTTATCAAAGTGGTTCAAGTAGTGGTTTTTCTCGTTTAAAAGAAAATTCAAGACTTTTTGTCGTCTTTTTGGTGTCGGCTAGTTTGTAGTTTATAACTAGGGGCGTTGTTTTTGAAAATGCGGTTTTTAAAAAAAAAAAAATACCTACACTTTTGGAAAACTGCGTTTTGATATCCGCATTAAATTTTTTAGTTATTTTAAAGTAACCTGTTTTTTATGATAAATAATATTTACAATTAATCAAAACAGTCTTTTGACAGAGTATAATACTGTAAGTAAAAAAAAAAAAACTAAAAACTATTTTTAAAGTTAGTATTGCATCCCTAGAAACAAAAATACCCTTTAAAAAAAAAATGACGTGAATAAAGCCTTTATTAAATCCAATTTAAATATAATCAAAAAACACAACAAATCACAAAACAAAACAAAAGATTGGAAAACGACATGACTTTACTTAAATTAAATTTGTCGGTTCTAATTCCATTTTGTAATAGGTGTTGCCTTATTAAGATTAATTGGCATAAGAAATGAAATTCTAGCGTTTATTTATTTAAAAATTGGAATTGAAACTGACAACTGTCAACCTAAGCTAGTCATGTGGATTTTTAATCTTTTGTTTTTTGTTTTTTTTTTCCAAGCCTATATGACTAATATTTTAACTGGAATTATTGGTTACTTCTTAAAATTTTAATAGCCAACTTTTTTAAAATAGATTAAGCCCTATTATTACATCATACCAAATTAGATCTTGGAATTTTTAAAGTATGAAATATCAAGCTATAAATGAGTTAATTTTAAAAATACTGAAAAAAAATAAGAAAAAATGCTAGGTCTACCTAATATTAAGTCCTAATGAATGTGAAAAAATCTTTCTTTTTTTATTTACATTATTAATAATAACACCTATCTCCCTATCATTATTATTCTTTCAGCTTTGGTTTATAACTATTTATAGTAAAGTGCTTTTTAAAAATATAGAAAAGGGCAAACAAAGAATAAATTTTTTTATATACGAGTAGGCGGTGAACCCATTAAGAGAACCATGTTCTGCATCTGACTGATTTGTAAAGTACCATCCTTACGCTGCCGACATGATTAATCATACACGCCCACTTTTATATTGTTGTTGCATATGATCGTGTACGATATCGAATTTAATTTATCTTGTTTATTCCCTTGTTGTCTAAGCCACTATTGCTTGTTTTTGCTGCAAACATATTGTATAAGCGCTAGATTTTAGATTGAATTAAAAGTTATTGTATATTCTGTTTTGTTGAATATTTTTTAAAAATCAATTTTGTAATAATACACTTTAATATTTAACAATTTTATATGCTACAGATATTTTGTTTAGATAAATTTAAATTATTTTTAATTATAAGCCTTGGATTGGGGTGCCAAAAATCTTGTTCAGTTTAATGCCTCAAAAACACAGTCATGTTCGCTGTGCGAAAAGTCTGCAAATGCTCATCCCTTACATATGAGGGGCCCAAAAGTTCTGCAGAACAAAGAGTCGTTTAATCTTTCGGCTTTAAACTTTTGAGAATAACCTCAACTGCACAAACACATTTCATCCATAGCTTCGCAGCTTCAAGAAAGTTGGATTTCTCTTGAGCCAGAAAATATTCCTCTTCTTCCCCCAACTTACCTCTGTATTTACCCCAATCAGACCCTCTTTAGAATTTGTTCTCATGCCCCGGGAATGGCGTCCCCTACAACACTTAGCATTTTTGGACTCCATTAAAAGAAGAGCCATTCGTCTTATTAATGACCCAAAAGCTCACAGAAAGGCTTCCTCTTCTTGCTCACCGTCGAGCTGTAGGGGATCTGTCGCTCTTCTATAGGTATTTTCACGCCTTGTGCTCAGAGGAGTTGGCCAGTATAATTCCCCTTTTCTGCGGGTCAACAGAGCAACGGGAGTGCAACTTTTATGCATCCTTTTACAGTTCAGTTAGAGAGGCGAACTGCTTTCTTCGTTCCTTCATCCTAGAGTGTCAAGACTATGGAACCTGCTGCCCGCAGGGTTTTTCCTTCTCCTCAGAATCTCCAAAAATTTAGGTCCCGTGTGAACAAACTCCCACTACACTGAAGACACCCACGATACGTTAGTACTTAGGCATCAGCCTTCGTGGACTGTCCCAAGATAAAAAAAAAGCCCCACAAAAAAGTTGTCTGTGCATGCGATATATTAGGTATGCCGAAGTTTTTTTTTCCTTCGGAACACGAATCTGGTATCGAAATCTTATTATATAAACTTTCTTACCTCAGAAAACAAGTCTTAAATACTTAAAATATGCGAAAAAATAGCAACAGAAATACGAAATTTTTGTTTTTTATTTTCCCAATGTATATTTATCGAAAAACGACCAAAAATAATGAAAATTTACTTTTAGAATTATTAAAGTGTCACGTGGCATTTTTTTAGCCTTAAAAAATCACCATTTTTCAAAAATTAACCGATTTACGCCAAATTTGATGTACGGGGGGTTTGGACATCTCTGATTACGAATCCGAGTACAGATTTGCAGAGCTCAAGATGACATGTCTAACATGGCCAGGGCCGTATCTGGACCAAAATTTGGGGGGGGTTAGACCAGTGCCATTTAATAAATTAGAAAGTAAAAAAAACTTTAATTAATAGATGAGTTTTACTAAAAGAAAATATCAGGTTAAACTAAGAACACACTTAACAACGTTAAAATTTTAAAAATAATAATTATAATAACAACTAAATATTTCTTTGCTTTTTTCTCAAAAAAAGATTTAAGACTTCCGCAGTATCAATTTTATATTTCTATGTACGCTTTAAAGAGCAAGTCCTGTTAGCCCCTTCCATTTGAATTGCCCCAAATAGTCTTTTTTAAACAACTTAGCGATGAAAATGATCGTTTCGAGGAGGCTGATAAAGTCAGACAGGTAAAGTGGCTAGAATTTGTAAAAAAAGTATGCATATTAGAAAACAAAGCTGGATTGCATGCTGATAATGCATCAAGAGCATTTTTGGGCCTTTTAGCTTGAGGCAACTTAATCCATTTTTGTTTCCCACATTTGTAATTCTGCAGATACGTATCTAAGTTCAAAAATTTCTCACATACTAACAAGTCATCTATTTTTACTTTACCACATTTGGCACTGGACAATATAACGATGAGAGTCATTTTTTGGAATTTGCAAATCTTGCAGATAGCTCTTGGATAAATGATCAAAAGGAATTGAAATTTTGTGTTTCCCGAAAATATTCTTCTGCAGAAGCTCATTAGAACGATTCTGCTTCAAAAAAACTATCTGGGAAATTTTTTTTATGCATTCTTCGTGGACTACAGACTTTATAATAGCTTATATTTTAAAAATATTTTTAAATTCTTGATCTATATTCAGTCTGATAGTCCTAACCTTACTAATAACAGTTTTCCCACATGCTCACAGCTCAAAGAATTAAAATCCACAGTCTGAAAATTCTGCACAACGGGTGAGTAAGCAAATAAAGTGGAGCTGTTACATACTGATAAAATAAACTCACTGGTCAAATAGCCCCAAAGGAACTGCAAACCCAAGGCAGTTTCAATGTCTTTTACTTTTTTTTAATTCTTCTAATGTTTCAACAACATCGAGAGCTTGATATTGAGTATGGACGCACCTAAAACATTACCCGTAGATCTTGACGGATTTTTACGATTACAGGTTATTGTATGTTCTTTTTATCTTTGGGTTTTTTTAATGTAAAAAAAAGTGGTTTTGCAGTTTAGTAATTTTCTTTTTTGACCAATAGAGTGATTCAGATAGTTTTTTTTTTGTATTTTTGACCGTGACTAAGTAAAATATACTATATTGTTGAGAAAATCTTAAAAAAAAGAGATATATTTACCAGTCGTTTTTACTTTATTTTGCTTTATAGGATTTTCGGAATTTTTGAAGGGGGTTTAAACCTCCCAAACCTTCCCTCAGATGCGGCCCTGAATATGGCGAACTAAATATCAAAACTATTTTGATTTACGTCAGTTTCGACACATTGGGGTTTTAAGAGTTAATGCATGGCCAAACTTCAGGGCTGATTCCTCACTAAAAATATTTTAAATAAGTTTCTAAAAATTTGTTCCCGAAAATGCATAGTTTCTTACATAAAATATATAAAAAATAGATTTGTTATAATTATCCTAAATATCCTTGAGCCGATTTTCTTAAAATTTTTCAGTGTTATTTTTTTTTTTAATAAGAGCTTAACTAAAGCCTAATTAAATTATAATTATTAAGTCTAGTGGCATCTTATAGGTAAAAATATATACCCCACTGACTTTTTTTGCAATTGGTATATATTTTTTTAATTAAACAACTAAAAATACAATTTTTTTGTCTATTTTTCCAACTCACTTTGTTCTTAAGAAAAAAAATTTAAACCAATTCATTGCCAGTCTTTTACCCAATAAAAAAAAAACTAAAAAATTAAATTTCAACTTGCTCAAAAAGTCACTTAGCGTATATTGCTTTCACTGGACTTAATAATTTTAATTAAATTAAGCTTTAATTAGGCCCCCATTACTAGAAATAGCACTACCAAATTTTAAAAAAATCGGCTTCAGGGTACTTAGGATAAATACAAAACAATTTTTAAAAAACTATAACACCCTGTGTCTTAGAAACTATGCACTGGTCCATATTTTTTATAGAAACTTTTTTTTTATTTTTTAATAAGAAATCATCCTCATACATTGAGCCATGCATTTTTTTAATACCCTGTATACATTTAAAAAGTAAAAAACAAATATTAAGTATTTTTACTGACATTTCGTGAATTTTTGATTCTTTTGACCTGTTTTTTGAGGTTGAGGAAGGTTCTGGTCAATTCCGACACCTGATTTGTGTTTCAGAAAAAAACTTTGAATTCATATATCGCATGTAAAGTATAGTCCACTTTTCTTTTTTTATGTGGCTGTGTTATCAATAAAACAAAAACTGATTTTGTATGTAGTTCTATGAACAGAACGTAATAATATTATTCTGTAAATATTTTTTTTAATACAGCCTATTACTTTTTTACAAAATTTTAAAATGGTAATCATCTTAAATTTTGATACAAATTTACAGACATTTAAAAAAATAATAAATTAAAAGCATTAATAATAATAATTAGCAATACTAAAAAGGGTATCTTTAAATTTAAGCAAAATATTTTGTATGCTAAACTACCTTTTTTGTCTTTAGAACTGTTATTGATATTCTAGAACATCACTGGGATAAAACCGATTCTAGAACGTCTCTGTAATATACGTAGCAATTTTTGCTGCAATTTCAGATGAAAACGTTTCTCCCTTGGAACCAACTTTTAACTTATGGGAGTTTACATAGGGTCTTTTATGACACCTTTTTAAAAACAAATTGCATTGAGATTTGCAAAACATATTTGTCACTTCACTATAAAACGCAATAAAATACTAGATATTAACAAGGTATGAAAAACATATCATATTTTTTAACTTCCAATTCGTAAAAGCAAATAAGTCGTTTAGCAATTTATTTTAAATTCTTTCCACATAATTTATTCTAAAAATAATTACGCTCATTCTATAGATTTAAATATATGTCTTTAAGTTAAAAAAGATATCTTAAATGCGTCCAAGATCTTACTACAAGAAAACATTTTAGTACAACTTTGGTACCCTACGGTCAAAATAATAATGCATGTTTTAATCTTAAATTCCATCAAAGCATATTTATTTTAGAATTAATCAACAAGATTTATCTTGTGTTAGATGATACTTAATAGCTTCTAACAAGTTTTCTGGTCGATTAAGCTTCATTACATTCCTCTACTGAATTAATAAATCGTTTTGGTTAAGGACAAACAAACTGTTTTTAAACAGCACTTTAAACAGCTTGTGTTGAAAAAAGTTAAAAAATAGGAACACTTTTTGGGTTCATTTATTGGTATTAAAGATTAACGTGGGTGGTTAAAACGTGACTTTGGCCTATAGCATAAAGGCAAGAGTGAACATAAATACTACGCCTGAACATTTGGCATTTGCCTGTTAAATTGTCAATAAATCATTAGAACTGGACACGTGTGGCGTTAAGGGGTATTAGGGAAAGTAGATAAATTGTTCTCTTAGTAATTTATAAGTTGTATGGTTATTTGTATAAAAATATGTTTGGCAATTTGAGCTTTAAGTTATTTTATTTTACTTTATTTTTAATGATGAACTTACCAAAAAATTAACGAGTTACAAATGTAAAAATTATTTCTTAATTATAGGGTGTTACCTCAGCTCTTAACAAATAACAGTTTTGTAAATATATTCTATAGTTTTGTGGCGGATACATGTTTCAGTTTGTTTTCTTTGGATACTCGCCTTTCTACTTTTTGGAAAATTGACTTTTAAAAGATATTTTAGTTCAAAATAATTATTCTCTTGATTTTATAAAAAAATGCTTCCCAAAATTTCAACAACCAAATTTAAGACAAAATCAAAATAGACCTTTTACAGATCTATTTTTACCATATATTCCTGACTTATCAAATAAAATTTAATGAATAGGTAATAAATTTAATATTTGTACTCTATTTAAAACACAAAACACTATTAGATCTTAAGTGACAAAAACTAAACCATACAATATAAACGAAAACACAAAAAATGTTATTTATAAGATCCCTTGTGAACACAATAAATTTTATATAGGTCAAACTTCCAGACCATTAGCCAAACGCATAAAAAAACATAGAACATACATTAAAAACACAGAATTCCACACATCAAAAGTCTGTCAACACGCATTTGATAATAACCACATAATAAACTGGAATGCTTTTAACATTTTAGCAAAGGAAACATGTTCAAAAAAACGTAAAATCAAGGAAAGTGCATTTATTTTATTAAATAAAGATAAATGTGTAGCTTCAATATCTGTTAATTTAAATAACACATGGTTACCTATGCTTAATGCTGAAGTAAATTTAGGTAAACTTAAAATCAGTTAAGACACCATACCACCTTTTTTGTTTTTTTGAATACTATTCCAGTTAAATAACCTAATGTCATTTATGACAAAACGTCATAAAAGCTATCAGAATTTCCTAAGTTATTAGAGCAATAATTTCTTAAAATTTAGTTTATTTTTTTGTTTTAGTTTCATCTTGACAACGGTGGCCGACTTGCCATCGAAAGGTAGATTAAAATTTTTGATTTTTAATAATAAGGACCCGCAAGGGCTATAGGTTGCGCGGTTCAAAAATTACTTTACCTAAACTAAAAAGTGGCTTTATGATGTTTGGGACAAGACATCATTTTTAAATCTTGGGGTGTGCGCAGAACGAACTACCAGATGGATTTTGTTTACTTATTCGCTGTCGGTCAGTTTTGTATTTTTTAAATTTGGTAATGTCTTCTTTTTGTTAATAGGTCTATTTTTTATTCGGAAATTTACGTATCTTATAGAGGTGTATTTTAGAGTTGTGTGTGTAAAAAAAGTGTGAAATAGTGTAAAATATTTCTGACTAACAAACAAACTTTATTATAAATTATAAATTACATATCTGGCATCACCATAAAAAAATAAACCCAGTTTGTAATTGGATAGTTTCAAAAAATGTTTTCCACTTGCACGGCGCTTGCTCACTTGTATTTTCCCATAACTACCAACGCAAACTTTTCTTAATTGTGGCTTTGGCGAATTAATGTTTTATCTATAAAGAGTTTATCCTTAAAGTTTAAAGATCAAATTCCCAAGAGGCTTGACGTTTTTCACTTGCTCAATTTTATTTTCTTTTATATTACTGAAACAAACTTAAAATAGTGATAAACCAAAACACAGATAATTAACAGAACATTTTAGGATGACCGTACAAAAGAATAAAAAATTTTAACTTAAAAAATGATTGCCTTATGCACAAATATAACATGACTTTGTTTGTAACTAACATCTACTGTAAAATTTAATTTTGTTAATGTTTTATCTTCCTACACAGTTTTAGTAATCATTTTAAATTTCATGCAAAAGAATCATCAAGATTATTTTTTTCTTTTGCATCAATTTTTAAAAAGGATTATAAATCAATTTATTATTTTTTTAATTTCTCTGCTGGTTGTACCAGTCAAGAGTGTGTTGGAAAAAATTTGTTTTTTTAATACCGTAATTCAAATTTAAAATAATGTTTTAAAACTTTATTAATAGCAGCATATAAATGTTTGACTTCTTTTTGGATATCACCTGCTCTTTGTTGCGATTTTCGATCTAATCTGTTACCAAATTATAATCATATTACATATATAGCTTATTTTTAAAAATCTATAACTTAAAACAAGGGGCAAATAAGTAGTAAATTGGTAGCAAGTGAGTTAAGTAATTACTTTGCTAAATGGATTGTTAAATAATTGCATCATATTAAATATTATAATTATAAACCACATGATTGAGCTGTACTTATTTTCTTATAATAGGGTAATATAGATTTTCTGGCAAATCATGAATCAATTAAAATATCACAACAAGAGTTATTACTTTAAATAGAAAAGCTTAATGGTTCCCACAAAATATTTTTGGTGTATAGTAAATTATTGACATTTATTTCTAAAAGCTAAAAACAAGGAGAATGTTGCAAATTGGAAGAACAAAGGCTCCTAAACATAATGGTCTGTCTTCATACTAAATAGTCTTTATATTAACATATTGGGTATAAGTGAAACATTTTCTGTTAGAAAATGGTACTATAATAATATAAGCATTAACGGGATCATGTACCTAAAAAAATTAAGGTATGGCATACCGTAATGTCATTTTATATCAAAATAACATTGATTTTATTAAATAGGTCATTTTTTAGGACCTTTGAAATATGTCTTAAGAATAAGTAAAGACATTTTTAATAAATATGGAATACCTTGTGAAAACTAGGTAATACTGAAAACAAGAAGAGGCTGCTGTTGTTTATTAAATGTATTAGTATTTTTAAAAGTCATGTCATGCTACCCAATCAATGACAAATAATAGCCTAGGCTTGTATAAATTCAATTAATCATTACTAATATTATAAGCGTAACATAATATAGCGGAGTAGCAAATCATTAGAATTTTCTACCAGGTTTAAAATATTTCTATGTAGCCCAACATTCATTGCCACTTCTGAATTTTAGTTCCCTTATATTTTATAAGATATTTGAGCAAAATTGTTTTTCATAATTAAGTTCTTGTTTAGATTGATACAACAATGGAAATAAAATCTTTATTTTACCGAAAAAAATGGAACCATAAACTTTAGACGATTTTTAATAATCGTTTCGACAAAACTTACACTCCCGCCAAAGAAAATTAAAAGTAGACCAAGCTTAGAAATAAGCGAACAAGCGTTATATAAGTTTTGCCATTCATTACCTATGATTAATGATAATTGGTGTGCGAGTCGGTGTGAAGTTATAAATTCCAGCGAAAGGGAAAGAGCGAGCGCTGGTTGGAAAATGGGATCTATAGATTTATAAGAGCTGTGTTTTTGTTTACGGCGTTATGGCGCGATTTTGCCAAGTCAGGGGATTGAGAACAGAGAACAGGAGGAAATTTGTTTTAAATTACTTTAGCGCGTAGTGTTATTGGTGTTGGAGGAAAAGGATCACAAGCCGTGATGTCTGAGAAATAAAGATGATAAAATGGCCCGCTAATGGATGTCTTGTTTCTAATTTATAAAAGAAAGAAAGAATATCCGAGGGACTGGGTCGATGCTCCTTTGATTAGAAATCTGTCTATTTTTTAGAGCTGTAAAAAGGAGTAATATTATGATTTAGTGCTCGACTAAGGGTCAGCGCTGACATCGCATCGTCAAATGTAGCTATATAAATGAAAATGTACTGTAGTTGATCATACAATTTCATTAATAAAGCTACATCTAACCGAGGTCAGCGCTAACCGTGGGTTGATTAGTGATCGCCTAAATGTACAATTACGTACAGGGTGGACAAATAGTCTGAGTTATTCCCTAATTTACTACAATTGAGGTATATACGTACTATAGTTGATTGTTAATAAATCATAAAAAGTATAATTTAAGTACAATATTATCTAAGGAGAGCAAACTAATCTAGATTTAGACTTAATGCAGAGCCTGCTTTTAGTGGTTTTACCATTATATTTATTGCAGCTTACATAAATATTTCTGTTCCTGAGTGCTTTGTTTTTAATATACAGGAAGCTTCTACTTTTTTCTCTTCTTTCTTTTAACAGGACTCTGTCCTGTTTTTTTCAACACTATTCGATGTCCTGTGGCGATGAAGTCCAGGAATCGGCCCATTTTTTTAGGATCTTCCTAAGAGTCTGGTCGTGTTCGGTTTCTCCTTGTATGCGGCCTTGGCGAGTCTATCGTCTTCCATTCTGTCGACATGCTCTCTTCACTTTCTTCTTCTTCCTCGTGACCATCTAACAATATCTGGCATCCTATCGCATCGCTCTCGGATCCCATTGCTTCGTTGCCTGTTCCTCAGGGTGACGTCTGCGATTGCTCGTAGAGTCCTCATTTCGGTCGTTCGTAGTGCTCTTTTCGTCCGGTTGGTGTCTGCTCTCATTTCTGCTGCGTAGGTAAGAATGAGCCTCACTGCTGCCCTGTATATTTTGGCCTTGCTGATTAACGACACGTGTTTGTTTTTCCAAATTGTATTATGTAGACAGCCATACACTCTTGCTGCTTTGTTTACTTGTACTTTTAACTCGTCATGTGTATATCGGCTGCTTAAAGCTATTATCCCCAGGTATTCAAAGCTCATCACTTGTTCGATTGGTTGGTCGTTTGGTGCCAGCTTGAATCTATCAGTACCTTATTTATGGTATAGATTTGGTTTTCGGTATCGAGATGATCAAGTTGTATTTCTTTTGACCTAATGTAGCTCGAATAGCATTTGCTGCAACTTGTCCTCGTTTTCCTATGAGAACCGCATCGTCTGTATAGTAAATTTCAGTTTGTCTCATTCTGTAACCTCGTCCACATTTTTACCTGGTCTATGATGTGGTCCTAAACCAGGTTAAAACAGCGGACTCAGGCCTTCTTCTGCCTGATACCTATCGATATCAGCCCTTCCTATGGTTGAGGTGCTGACTGTATTCTTGTACTGTTGTTGGTATTAAGTTGTTTTATTACCTGGATTATATTGGTATTCTTCTTGTTTCTGCACGATTTTTAGCACATCCTTTAGCTGCACTCTATCAAATTCTTGAGTTAAGTCAACAAAGCAGAGGAAGCAGGTTTGTTAAGTTCTATAGACTTCTCGATGATTTGTCGCAGTATAAATATAGCGTCGATTGTTGATCCATTCTGCCTAAAGCCTTGTTGTTCTTCGTTGATCTGATTGTACTTGATAGATGTTAGTTATTATTTTGGTGAGCAGCTTCATGGCGGTGTTGGCGGCTTATGCCTCGATAGTTTCTTGAGTCCTTTTTCTCCTTCTCTAGATTGCCATTCCTGGATATTTCTCCTGTGGACATATTCATACTGTAAAGGTGTGATAGTTCTATCATCAGCTCATCGATTCCATATTTCAGCATTTCGTTTGTCATTTTATCTGGGCCTGGTGCTTTTCTGTTCTTCAATTTGTTGGTTGTTGTTTTAATTTATGCTTCGTTTATAATGTAGTTGTCGATGTTGTTGGGCATGGTCCATAGATCTGCTTGTTCTTCGATGTTGTACAGACAGGAATATAGGAAGCCAAATTTAAATCACAATTTTTAAAATAACAAAAAAAATTAAATGTTAAAAAAAATAACGTAAAAACAACGTCTTTAAACTAAAAAATATTTTTTTCAAACCAGTAGCTAAAATATGGCAGTCGTGATACACAAATCATTTATTTTTCAATAAATAAGCCTATTTTTGTTTTGTTGCAACACTCGCATTTTAAAAGAAAATAATTAAAAATATTACTTTTTACATTAATATAAATTTGCTGCTTGTTTTTAAGCGTTTTTAGGAATTCTTTTGTTTTTCGTTGTAAATAAATGTTCATATATTATTATTTTTAAAAGTCCTGACTGCTAACCAATCAATGACAATAGTTTAATTTAATATTTTAATATAAAACAAAGGTAGATATAAGAAAAATTGGCTGATAAAATAGTAACAGGATGGGGTCTCTACAAAATAACAAAAGGAATTTGAAGAGTTTGAGGTCATAAGAAGGGCAAAAAAACAAAAATTTTTGTAAATGTATTGACTATATTAGCTTTTGTTTTTAGTTTTTTTTTAAAACCTGTAATAGGTAAAATATTAAATTAAATTTTTTTTAGTTAAATGACAATATTTACAACGTCTTTGTGTAAAATTGAACGTATATTAATAACAAAAAGCAAATTTTTGATTGGCAAAATTATGCAAAGCTAATTTTACTTTTTTTGTAAAAAAATATGGTTTGGTTATGTGGAAAATAATTTTACAACCCATATTTTATTTTATTTAAAATTATTTAAATATTTTATTCATAGTAACAGTAAATCGCTTGGGAAAAAAAAACAATTAACACCCAAAATAAAAAGCAATATAATATAAATATAAAGAAATTGCAATATATTGCATTTTCACAATAAAAGAAAAGTTTCGTCATTAAAAGAAGAAACTAAAATTAAGTTTTTTTGGGCCCGCAGCCATAATTCATCTGACAAAGGGAATGCCTGCAATTAGTAAGGCCACGACATATGAACAAAGGTGCATGCGCCACAACAGTGCCAACTGTCTTTTTTTGTTTTTTTGATATGGATAATAAAACAGTTTTATAACTTCCAAGTTTTAAAATTAACAGACGTAAATTCTTTTGTTTTAGGTTATTTCCTTAATAAATATAAAATACAAATACAAAAAATTTCTTTTTAAAAATTAAATTATTAAACATATGTATAAAAGTTTTTTTTTAGCTGGGTTAGGTTATTTAACAAAGTAAGGGTTGGCCTGGAAAAAGAAAGTTGATGGTTTTACTTTTGTCAAATTTAAGTTTCTGTAGGTTGTAATATGAAATTCTTAACACTATGAACTTGATAATTACCATATTCTAATTACAAAAGTAATTTATATTAAAAGATTTAAAAACATCAAAAGAAAACTAAAGTTTTATTAGAAAATAGAAAAGGAAATTGTTAAATATTTATG
>JAHBCN010008322.1:0-39315 GCA_019359885.1 Listronotus oregonensis
TTTTATGTAAAATATAAATAATTAGAAATTTATAAACAATTGTAAGTATATTGTCTATTACAAAAAAATATATTTAAAAATAATAAAAAAACATGATTATTTTTAATACCTTTAAAAAGAATCAAACTTGAAATTACTTTTCCCCGAAAGCACTTTGGTATGGGTGGCCCCATGGAAAAAGGGGTGGGGGGAAATTTTTAAAGCTTTTGAAATTTGTTTTAAAAAAAAAAGGTTGTTGCCAAATTTGCATACCTTTAATTTATCATTTAAGTTTTAAGTACTTTGATGCTTTTTTTCTTTAAATATAGGTCTAATTTTTGTGTTTTATATGTCCTAAAATAAAACAATATATTTTATGTTCTTTATTATTTGTTCTTTAACTTAATTTAGTTTATTGGGAATGCTGTTTGGATTTCCAATCCCAAAACGCAGGGCCCGACGTCTCAAATACGATCGGTCAGCTTGTTTTTATTTAAAGATAACGAAAAATTGTAATTTTATTTGGCCGTCTGTATTTTTTTTTATTTGCTGTGCCGATGTCGAGTCGATTTATTATTTTTTACTGGGATTTTAACATTTTTACATTCGCGGCGTGTCAGGGCTTGATTGTTATACATATACTGATTAATAATATAACCCATACACCTACATAATTATTAAATTAGGTTTAAATAATATACCTTTTTACACAAACTTTCGTGTTTCTTGATTATACATTAATAACTATTATACCGGATGTCCATTTAGTGATGATATCTCGTTAACTATCGACTTAAGCAAAAAACTTTTTTTACTAAATTTGTACAAGTAAATGGTATGCATTTTACAAAAATAATTTTAAATAAATGGGGTGTCTTAAAAATGCGCTACGATCTTAAAATCTTTTTTTTTTAAAGGATGCATCCTATAAATTTTTTGATTTTAGAATTATATGGCCAATTTTAAGCATTGTGTAAAATACGCTATTAATATTTAACATTTTTCGAGATAATGGTTTAAAAATCAACATTTTACTTACTATATACTTACTGAGCAAAAACGGCTTAAAATAGAAAAAGCGGATTTCACTTTCCTATCTTAACTTTTTAAAAACTTATGGTACCAAAGTGATACCACTCATTTCTGGGAGAATGAGATAGCTTGACAAGATTTATGTTAGGTCGATCATCCTATAATTTATTATATGTTTATAAAATGTTAGAAAATAAAAATATGTTTTTCTTAATTTACGATTTTCTAAGCAAAAAGTAATTAAAGATAAAGCGAAATGACTTTTACACTTCTATATTAAATTTTTAGGAGGTATCTAAAGTCGTTTGTTACTTGTTCTTTTAACCCCCAAAACTAGTTTAATAAAAGTCGTTTTATTAAACCGATTTATAATAAACCACTTTTATTAATTCGGTTTAAGTGGATCTAGTATATAGATATATGATAGAAAAAATCACTATAAATCGAGGCAGTTGATGGGATGAAATGGTAAAATCTAAACACATCTAAAAAATAGTGATTTTTAACAACAGTGGCGAATTTTTAGGTAAAACAATGAAGGCTACATTTCAGCAACATTAATAAATTGCATGCGCCAATGTTTTATACAAAATAAGAAAAAAAAAACATCTTAACTCGCAAGTAGCAATTTGCAATTAATTTTCAAACAACTATTGGTTAATAATTACTGGTTATTTGGGATTAATTTAAATAAGTTGCAGTGTATGCGGGTATTGCGGAGATCACTACAAGAAGAATTAGGAAAAAGGACCACGATAGAATGCAAAGCAATCCATCAATCAATTCCAAAAAAATCATAATATAAAATTATTGACTAAATATCTGGAAGGGTTTCATTTGTCTATCGTAAGACGATTAGTCAAAAGATTTTATTTAAAGAAACTTTTACAAAAAATAAAAAAAGTTACCGAATTTCTTATTGGGTGCGAAACATTGCGAAAACGTCTAAAAAAGAATGTATTTTACTGGAAAAAGTGTCGGAATCATCAAAAAATGTTGTTAGAAAAAAGACCAAAGTTAAACTTTAAAAGAAAAGGTTTTGTGAAGACTTCCCATTTTTTAAAAAGTACTCTTATAGTTCTCGGGATACAGCTACCCGTACCTTTTGTGTATAAACCCTTTTCATTTTGTTTTGGAATGATGAATTTTAAAATCATGATCTTATAAATAAAGATGTCTACCATTTTATTTTTTTAACTCTAACCGACCTTCTATTTACCTTTATTTTTAATATGGTTGAATTCGGATAATAACTTTGTTATTTTTTAAATCGTTTTTGCTTAGTTATTTGCCAAATTTTAAAAAGGTGACTTTAAATTGTCTATAACGTCCAAAACACTAAATTTTTGTGTAGGGAATAAATAGCCAAATTATCGGTGGATGAATATCACGGTCTTAAAAGTTGTTGGTTTTTAAATTTTGTATCTCATAGCCTCATAGTCACCACACTAGAAAATTAATTTAAAACTTATCTTCTATAGTAAGGGGGACAGAAATAGTGCCAACTTGTTTTAAACATCCTGTACAATGTTTTATAAAATAAATATATAATATAAATAAATAAATATCTTTAGTAAAAAGTATATATAAAATAAATTTAATATTTTTCATTTAACATTTTTTTTATGGATTAATTTTTTCCGCCTTTGGACTTCAATTTCCTATCCATTCTTCCCCTTTCGTTTCCGTTCTTGCTAAAGTTGTGATACTATATAAATATTTTAAAACTACTGCATTTTAGATTAAAGAGTCGAATATCAGGTAAATATTACAAAATATTAAAAATCCATAATTTAAATGCCTGAATACTTAAATCGGCGAAACTTATCTGGGCACAACCAAAAGGTATACGGGGCAATTACAACATCATTGGGCACAGTACTTTTCCAGGTACCCCGTTTAACATAGCCTATCTGGGCATATATTGTTATATTGTTATCGAATTTCCGGGTGGTTATTGACTATCTATAACCCTTATAATAAAAGACAGTAGCAAATTGATTTTAAAATAATAAATATATTTTTTAAATTATAAAAAAATATGTAAACAAAAATTACTTTTGTACTTTCTTCTGGGACAAACTTCCTAACAAAACTTTTTCGTGTAAGTATATGTATGGAGCACTAAATATGTGTCTGCAGGTTTGCTTAATGAATGGTGTAATTTCCTATTGCTTTTAGTTTTTAAGGATTCTTTGTTGACTAGTCATATACCTTGACTTTATGTAACCCTGTACCTAGTATCTTTATTGTTTTTGACGTACTATGCAGAGTATTTCTTAAACAAAGCAGATTAGGTCCAGTTTTTTCTAAATTGTCATCACAATATTTAGTTAACGGTGTAAAATTTGAATGTTTAATTTTTTAAACTGATTTTTAAGCTGCATTTTATGTATAATATTTTGCAACTATTTTTTAATATGTATAATTAAGACGCTAATAAAGTTTCAGCGTAAATCTTTTTTTTATTTTTAGAAATTTTACTTTCGGGTCATTTGGTTTAAAATTAACCCCCATTGTGCCGTGCTGATTAAAGAAAAAGGGAGTAAAGGAAAACATATCGTCATTTACTCAGACAGCCAAGCGGCCTGAAGGCCATCAGTTCTCCAAAAGTTAATTCCAAACTAGTGGGGGACTGCATACAGGCCCTGATAAAGTCGGCTTGGCAAACAAACTTACGGTGGGGGTACTAGGCCACGACGGCCACCCAGGTAACGAAGAGGCCGACGACCTAGCCAAAAGAGGATCAGCCATGGAAATAAAGCCACGTTGGACCTCCAAAGGGAGCAGAGAGTTTCAAAGCTGGTGGGTACAAACACCAGGACAACGACAGGCAAAGCAGTTCATTAAGACCTGCTCGACCAAGTTTACCTCGGACCTAATGAGCCACAATCGTAAAGATAACGGTAGGTCAACTAACAGGACATTGCAAACTCAACAAGCACCTGGAAAGAATAGGTCTGGTGGAGGATAGCCTGTGAAGATTCTGCCAGGAGGCTGAAGAAACAGCCGTACATGTGTGGTGCCACTGCGAAGCACTATGTAGGCTTAGGTTTACTAGGCTTGGTAAGGAAAAGCCAAAACCGGCAAGATATATGGAGTGGCCAGTGTCAAGACTCTAAAGTCTATTTAAGAAGACGGGCCTGGACAAGGTACTCTAAAGAACGATAGGAGAAACCACAATAAATCTGGTAAGGTTGCAGTGGTGGAGGTCATATTTGCCATCTCCGCATAAATAATCTAATCTAATCTAATCCAAACCCCTAAGTTGTTGGCCTTTTTAAGTTTTTATTCTAAATCCACCTAACTTTCAAATGGTCTTCGTTGGCTTTTAAATCAAACACTCTTTTTGACAAAAAAAAATTTCATATCCTTTCTGTACGCTTAGTAACTGGTATACCCAGGTAGGTCAGAAAATCAGTTGATCACTTACTTATGTATCCTTACTATGTGAAATTTCTACCTAAATCAAACACTTTTTAAAACATATACCATGGTCTCTTAGACTATAAGAAGTACCATTAGTATATTACTTGTCGGTTTTTTTGTACAGATCGTTATTTTTTAAAGAAAATATATAATAAAAAAAACCTTATTTAGACTAGACAGATCACAGGGTTTTTAATTTGTTAAAATCATTAACACTATGTCCCCTTGCCCCTTCCCAAACCCCTATGCTATTGGTTTCCAAAAGGTAGGAGCTACCTTTTCCCACTACTTCTTCCTCCTTTCACCCCAATCCCAAGGTGGAGAGGACATCCTGCCGAAGGGATGCGTGGCACAGGGAGATTTTTCTTTAACACCCTCCAAAAATACCTGTCGAACCTTCTGGAGTAAGTTGCCTTTTCCCAAATAAGCGGTCGCTGGGATGGACCTCCCTTCCGCACCACCCGAGGGAATCATATGGTTAGAAGGAAAAAAAAATCCAACTCAGATGGAGGGGAGGAAGGTCATGAAGACCAAGCCCACCCCGCCTGAGGTCCCCCTTTTTCTTGAACCTGCAGGCACTAATCCCCAAAACTCAAGGAACCCAGCAAAAGCGGAAGCCCAACTTTGAGCCAGGATGTCTGGTGCACAGCGCCGGAAACTTGCAATTAGGCGGCAATGAGGTGAACCTATTAAACCCAGGACCAGGGGCAAATAGGAAAACCAAAGCCAATCTGGAAGGCCAAGAACTTCAGGCAAGCAAAGCCAATTTCTTGGGGAACCGAACCCAAGGGGAAGGCAAACGGAAGATGCTCGCAATCAGACACCGTCACCCTCTCCGAAACCCAACCAAGAAAGGCCGGTCTGAGCATGTACAAATGTACTGGGGAACCTTCAAACAGGCTCTCACAGGCCACAAAATGGCAGTCTCGTTGGACTCGTTCCCAGAAGGAAAACTCACCGCGGAACAGTCCAAACAGATTCAGATAGCGATGACTCGCGAGATCTTTAAGTCTCCGCGGTGGAGGTGCCGAAGTTTGCGGGTAGCTACCCGCAGGCTGGGGTACTTTTCGTAACCTGCGTAAACGATCACGCCAGGGACTAGCTAATGGACAAAGTACCAAAAATTCAACCCTGGGAGGGGGCGACCCTTAGAGTAGGTGCTAGACGTTGTAAAACTGCCAAGGTTGTGACATATCCCACGGAACTCCTTGATGACAAGGGCCCGGTAAAATCCTTCAAGAATCTGGGGATCCAAAACAAGGATCTCAATACAGGTGACTGGAGGCTCATCAGCAGCCGTAGTGGAAGGTACCTTGTCTTGCTATGGACGAACACGCCCTGAAGGAATTGGGCAAGAGGGGGTACCAAGCCTTTCTGGGCCTAAACCCAATCACCTTCAGAGTGACCAAAACACGCCAACAGGAGTCTGCAGGAACTGCGGGTGCTCAAGCAAACCTGCAGCATAACAGGGCAGCCACGGCTGTTCTATGCAGGCTCCTATCTCGTGGAGACGCGGACATAGCCCTCATACAAGAACCTTGGCTTTTTTAAAGGAAAAGTTGGGGGCTTAGGCGAAGCCAGAGGTAAGTTAATATATGACTCAACTCTGGAAATGTCAGATCCTGCATATTTATTAAGAAGGAATTACATTCTTTAAAGCTGACTGATTTCTGTTCTAGGGACCACGCGGCGGTAAGGCTGAAATACATCATGGAAGGTGTATGAAGTGAAGCTGTCCTCGCTTCAACCTACCTTCCATATGATGCAATCGATCCACCCCCATCTGAGGAACTTCGCCAGTTGGAGCAATTCTGTAGGCGTTCTAACCTACAGCTCATTATTGGGATGGATGTCAATGCACACCACACTGCTTGGGGAAGCAGTGACATCAACAGGAGAGGTGAGTACCTTTTAGACTTTATTATTTCTGAAAATTTAGAGGTATTAAAGAGGGAATGAACCTACTTTTGTGACTAGAGCCCATAAAGAGGTAATCGACGTTACTTTGGCATCTCCGCGTATACGATCCCAGGTAACTCGGTGGTATGTATCTGAGAAACCGTCGCTGTCTGATCACAGGCACATCTTCCTGGCGATCTCTCCAGAGGCCAATGGGGAGTACCGTGATCCGAGGGAGCAGGACTGGGAGAAATACAAGGAAACTTTGACCATCAACTGCAGTAACGTCAAAACCAGCATTAGGAACACTACTGACATAGAGCTTGCTTCCTGCGAACTACTGGAGGCTATTACAAACTCTTATCAGAATAACTGTCCTCTAGTAAAGCAAACCGCCAGAAAAAAGTCTACTTGGTGGAATAACGAATTACTGGAGCTAAGGAAAAAAACCCGCAGACTGTTCAACAGAGCGAAGAAAACGGGTGAGTGGGATGAACATCAATCTGCACTCACCGAATACAATAAACGGGTCCGTAAGGCTAAACTGGATTCATGGAGGAAATACTGCCAGGAGGTTGAAAATACCAGCACGGCCCGCACTAACTCCAAATGAGACCTACCCAGACGTCAATGTTCCGAATATTCGGCCCACAAGAAGCGACTGGGAAGTAGCAAAGGAAGTCATAACCTACGAAAAAATCGAGTGGGCAATTGAATCATTTGAAGCCTACAAAGCACCTGGACCTGATGGGATAATCCCAGCACTACTACAGCAGGGAAAGCAAACCTTAGTTCCACTGCTTAACAAACTCTTCCGTGCAAGCCTAGCTACAAGCTATTTGCCCAATGCATGGAAGCAGACTAAATTGGTCTTCATTCCAAAGCCGGGTAAGGACTGCTCCCAGGCAAAGGGATTTAGACCAATTACATTGTCGTCTTTTATGATAAAAACAATGGAAAAACTGATCGACAGGTATGTCAGGGAAAACTCTCTTACAGAGAGGCCACTCCACAAAAACCAACATGCCTATCAGTAAGAAAAATCATGCGAATCTGCTCATCATCAACTGGTGACCAGATTAGAACTCGCACTGTACAACAAGGAAATCGCACTTGCTGCATTTCTTGACATTGAGGGAGCTTTTGATCGAACCTCCTTCAACTCAATGGCCTCGGCTCTTGCCAGATATAATGTTAACGACACCATTTGGAGGTGGATAAACAACATGTTACTTGGCAGACGAGCGCAAGCAACGTTATTCAGCGAAACAATGGAGGTGTCAGTGGCCAAAGGATGCCCACAGGGAGGGGTTCTATCCCCACTACTGAGGGATATGGTTGTTGACGAACTCCTGGTGGAACTGAATAATAATGGCTTCTATACCCAGGGGTATGCGGATGACATCACTATACTTGTCGTGGGGAAGCATAACAAAACAACCTCGGAGCTTATGCAAAGGGCACTGAGAATTGTGCAGGGATGGTGCAACAAGGAAAACCTTACTGTTAATCCTGGCAAAACTGCGCTAATACCCTTCACTAGACGAAGGCATCTCCTCATGTCCTGTGATTAATAAGGGCAAAATGGCTCTAATGGCCACCAAAAAAGCTGTGGGGAAGAATTGGGGATTTCAGCCACGCATAGTGCACTGGTTGTACACTGCTGTGGTAAGACCCATGATAACCTACGGTTTAACTATCTGGTGGCGAAAAATAGAACAGAGAAAAGCAGAGCTGGAGTTATCCAAACTCCAGCGACTAGCATGCCTCTGTATAACGGGAGCTATTAGTAGCACTCCAACTTCAGCCATGGAAACCCTACTAAGCCTCCCCCTCTTGGTATAATTATTAAGGCGGAGGCGAGGATTGGGGCTTACAGGCTGAAATGTAACGGCAACTGGTGCTCTGGGCCTGCCCTAGGACACACCAGAATAACGAGCAGTATCACAAACCCAATATTTGAGATGAGCAGTGATACAATGCCTAAACGATAAATACACACAGACCATACAAAACCCAGCTTACCTGGGGCGGTAGTGAGCGATCTCCTGGTCAGTCCCGGAATTTGGTTTGGTATACCGATGGATCCAAGACTGACAATGGAGCCGGCCCAGGAATACATGGTATGACCCCCAGATTTAATGCTTATGCTTCCCTGGTAAAATATGCCACTATTTTCCAGGCGGAAATATATGCCATTGAACTTTGTCTGCGAGAGAACTTGAGGAGGAGATATAAGGGGGACATTACTGTCTTCTCTGATAGTCAAGCGGCCATAAAAGCTTTGGCATCCCACAAGTCAACTCAAGGTTGGTTTGGAACTGTCTGCAATGCCTCCTAAACCTGGCTAACCACAACAAAGTTACACTTTCTTGGGTGCCAGGACACAGGGGAATACAGGGCAATGAAAATGCAGACTCCCTGGCCAGGCGAGGCTCCGCAGCAATGTTTGTGGGTCCTGAACCTGTTTTTGGAATACCAAAAGCCTCGGTTCGTGGCTACATGACTGGGTGGATTCAAACACAACATCAGTCATACTGGAACCACATTCCAAGGCAATATCACAGTAAATCAATGTTGGACTCACCATCGAAAGCATCGACAAGTGAATTACTAAAACTAAATAGGAATCAGACTAGAATAGTGACAGGATTAATAGCCGGACACTGCACCCTAAGAAAACATATGCACCTATGGGCATCTATAGAGAAGAACCCATTTGCAGACTATGTGACGAAGAGAAGAGACAGCCTCTTACATCATATATGAGTGCCCTGCACTTACATACTGGAGAACACATCAAAACCTCATGATGGACACTAACCACCAGGGGGCTGGAGACCAGAAAAGAACAGTAAAAGGGTTACTACACCTATCTAAGGTGTCAAACCTTTTTAACTGAAACAAATACACAAGAGATACAACAAGCCCTGTAGGCTGCAGTGTCGAGGCGGACAAAACCTCAACTTGTGTATTTATGTCATCAATCAATCAATCAACACTATGTTTTCAAATAACCTAGATATTTTTAAACATAGTATGAAAGATAGTGTCGTAGCTACCCAATAACCAATTAAAACAATATCAAATCTAAATTTTAAAAATGATTATTTTATTACAAAAAAATATAAAAGTGGGAATAGGTAATAACTTTATTTTGATAATAACTTTGTATTGATAATAATTATCCTTTTTTTATATTCTTATTTAAATGTAGACTTGGTATTTGGCCAGTTAAAAGATATGCAGGAGGGTCGTGTTGGCTAAAAAAGTGTCTGGTCCTCTCTTGGAAAAAGAGCACTAAGAACAACGGGGTGAGAATTGTCTTCGCTAAAAATTAAATATCCCAATTATGCTTAATATATGGATCAGAAACCTAATGATTATATAAACTTCCCAAACTGTAGTAATTTGGCAGTTACAAAGTCTATTAGGACTGACTTGCTCGAGCACTACGGGGGTTTAGATTTTTACTAAATTTTTCACCACTGTGTAAAAAAGAAAAGGTTATAGTGATATAACATAAAGTTAAACCAGAACTTAAGGCCAAAAATTAACAAAGATCGGAGATTATATAATTTTTTAATAAATGGCAAATTTGAACATTTTTGTTACATACTTGACCAAGAGAGTCATTTATTTTTTTTTGTATAGTCTGTTTAATTTTTTGAAATTGTTTTAATACCTCGCATATACTATAACTAACTAATTTTTTAATGTTAAAGTTTATTTTATCTAATGTGTCACTTATTATACGGGGTGTCCCAGAATATGTGGGCAAAATATTATGACAATTTCCCATAAACTTTTTTCCTACGAGCCTTCCCTACGGAGATACAGGTACATAACGGAGGCCCCTGACAATCGTTTTTTTTTTTTTTAATAACTTTTAAAATACTAGGTGTAATATC
Source organism: Listronotus oregonensis (assembly GCA_019359885.1). Taxonomy (NCBI): domain Eukaryota; kingdom Metazoa; phylum Arthropoda; class Insecta; order Coleoptera; family Curculionidae; genus Listronotus; species Listronotus oregonensis. Next base: position 10,251 of record JAHBCN010008322.1, read on the forward strand.
ATATTTTCTTTAATGTGATGATTCTTCTTAAAATGAACTCATCAAATTATATTTGGCTTATTTACTTTGCCAGGGACGGACTGGCTCTGACACAATAATAGGAATTTTTTTAACACCCTGTATGACAAATGCTTGACAATATTATTTTTGAATAGCTTTAACCTTAAACTAAAAAAGGTATTCTTGATTGACCTCGATAAAATAAGCTGTTTACGAGAAATAAAATATCATGGTTGGTATTTTTTTTACATTATACAGGGTGTTTTCTAATTGTACGTCAATATTTAAAAAGGTAATTTTGGGACCATTTTAAGAAGAAAACTTCATATGAACGTATGTCCTAAACGTCTTAGCTTTTGAGATACAGGTTGGTAAAGTTTTCAAAAATAAATCATTTAATATTAATATCTGTAATATTACTTTGGAAATTGTAATGAACTTTGGCATAAATGTACTATGTATTAAGAAGCCTTTTTTGATGTAATACATTTTTTTTTTATTTGTCAAAATAGGCAGGTTAAATTCTGTACGAACGCCACTGGTAGAAATAAAAAAGATGTGGTACACTAAAAAATGCTTCTTGATACATAGTACATTTATGCCAAATTTCATTAAAATTTTTAAAGTGGTATTAAATTTATTAATGATAAATGATTTATTTTTTAAAATTTTATCACCCTGTATCTCAAAAGTTAAGACGTTTAGGACATACTTGCATGTAAAGTTTTCTTCTTAAAATGGACCCCAAAATTGCTTTCTTGAATCTTGACGTACAATTAGGAAACACCCTGTATAATGTAAAGAAAATTACCAACCATGATAAATTATTTCTCGTAAACAGTTGATTTTACCGAGGTCAATCAAGAATACCTTTTTTTTAATTTAAGGTTAAAGCTATTCAAAAATAATGTTGTTGAGTTTTTATCATACAGCCTGTTAAAAAAATTGCTATTATTGTGTCAGAGCTAGTCCGTCCCTGGCAAACTAAATATAGATAAACAATTTCGAGCAATATAATAATTTAAAGTATAAAGGTAAAAACTAACTTATATCCAATTTTTATATAAAATTACAAACTAACAGCAAGCAACTTATTATATTCCAACGTTTTCATTCTTAAAAGGCTCTACAGTTGAGGCGAAGTAATTTAAAAGATGTATCAAATAACGAGCGTTTATATGTACCGCTTGTAAACATTTTAAGCATGACTTCATTTAATCTTTAAAAAAAATGCATAATGTTTTAAGAGATAGACGAAAACTATAAACCGTAATAAGCATTTTTTAAGAAAGACGTTAAAAAAATATTGGTTTTATATGTAAAAAATCATTTAACAGACATTAGGAGTCAATATTTTTACTTTAATTTACAAAAAATAGCTCCTATTTGTAAATCTAAAATTTTTTAAATCTCTTTAAAATTAAAACACCCTGAAAATATTTTATGGTAAGCAACAGCTGTAAGTTTTTTTTACCATAGCCGAAAACATGTTAATAAAACTTTAATTTGTATAGATAAAACTACCTCTAGTTTTAAGGAAAAGCTCTCCTTATAATTTCGACAAAGCGTAAGTTTTAAAAGTCATTCTTTAGACCCCATCTTTTTCTTCTTGCGATACGTAAAGCAGATATAAAATGACTTGTACAACATTGATATCTCTAACCGTGTGTTCTTTTTAAATATATGCAACTATATACAGAGAGTTCCCTATTGAAGTGCTAATATTTTTTATTATTTATTTTCAAAAGTTCTCTAAATATCATATTAATTTAAGTAACAAAAGTCATTCAAGTGCTCTACCAGTGACGTTCCTGCAAACATGTTATCTGATATTGTTTAGAAAGTAAGTAGGAAGCATTTAATTTTTTCTGCAACAGTATTTTTTTTTAGTTACTTGGTAGAATTTACATAATTATAAGTTGCCCCTTTGTGTTCTTCCCGTTAGACGCAGGTTTTTGGATAAAAAACTAAATAAAAAGTGCTTTAATTAGCATCGCTGAAAAGTAATAAATAAATAAATAAGTTAAGTTTAAGTTAACTTAATTCAAGTATTAACAGATGTTTTAAAATAATATTTGGTGCAACTTAGTAGATACTTGGTGCTTTAATTTATCTCGACGTATTTACTCTTAAATTTTTGGTGTTTTTCATTTAATTTATTTTATTTTTATTTTTTTTTTAATTTTGGCAAATATGCTGAAAGACATGTATTTGAAAATAAAAAATGAATTACGTTAAGGGTCATCCAACGAGTACTAAATAAAAAAACTGTGATATTGTCATCTTGCATATTTTCTTTTTTAAAATCTAAAGAGTACTTGGGAAAATAGTGTAAATTGATTAAAAATATATAGGGCATAATATTAACATTTTTATAATGGATCATATATTGTTTTTTTAAGGTGTTTTAGTTTTCACTACAATTTTTTTTACTATCATTATATTTTTCTTTTTTTATAAGTATAAAAAAAACAAAAAAATATTGCCATGTTTTGTTCATTGCTGGATGATCTCGTTCTTGGCTAAGCTGGAGGTAATGCAGCGGCAGCTAAACAATTTATCAGGAAAATAATTAACAGTGCTCTCCAGGTTATTTAAACATATTTATTGCCGTTTTAGTAAAGCTGGAAGCTACTGTACCTTGACGTGTCTGAATCTGAACAGAACATCAATAAACATCCTTAAGGCAATATAAAAAGATTACTAGGGCTTTGTATATTTGCCATAAAATTGTTTGGAAAATTTTGAGTGCATTGCTGCCAAGAAATATTTTACAATATGTAAACTTCGGTCAGTAATAACTTTAACACTTTAAAATCCGCAGTAAAAAGAAAAATTCTATACATTCATTCATAACACTGGAGAAAATCTATAAGAACAAATAGCCGCATATATAACAATACGGAATATTCTATGCCAAGAGAGTTAAAAGCCGACATATTAGGTTAAGGTGACCAAATTCTACAATTTTTGTAAAACAGCATTATGCTGTCTAAATGTTATTTTTTTGCATACGCAGTATAAAAAAAACAATTTTAAGTAAAAAATCAGTTTTTATGCAATTTTTGCACGTCTGCTTAAAAACAAGGGTGTTTCTTAATGAATTAAAAACATGAAATGAATGAATTGCTTAGTTTTTTCTATAATTTTACAAAAATAATTTTATAATGAAGACTGTTTTTAACAAGTTTTATTGCAAAAATTCTTCTCATTTGTCATAACGGTGATGATATCATTTATTGGTTCTCATAATTTTGTAACCCGACTAAGTTTTTTATATCAAAAAGTTTTATCGCTACATAAAAACAATCCATTGCCCTATTTTAAAGAATAATTTTTAAATTTTGTCAAATACTCGGTTTACATATTCTACAAACGACTTTTACGGTGCCTAAGCGGTAGAGGTAAAGTACATATAATCCATTTTTCTCTTTTAATAATCTTAGTAAAGAAAAACAAAATCAGAGGGGTCAAAGTGCTTATAAACTCATTTATTCGTTCATATTACCGAAGTTGAAATTACCGGATTCTTTTTAGCTCTATATGAATGCTAGTAATATGAAACACAAATAGTATTTTTTGGCAAAACATTTCTAATAGTCGATCTACGTTTCATAAATGCTGCTTATAGATTGTATTTTTTCCGATAGCCTGTTAAGATATATTCATACTTATTTAAAAACAAATATTAGTAATAAGTATTTTTTTTTAATTAAGTAATCTTTTTCTTCAATAAACGTATGGTTTGCCAATTGACAAATGGGTTTACTGCTGTTTTTATCTAAGTATTATTAATATTGCTTGGTTACGCTGGCCCTCTCCCGTCCCCTAGTAAGCGGAAACATGGTAAAAAACTGGCGTATTATTATTATGATTAGCGCAGTCTAGCGTACGCTGAAGAAAGCTAGTTCACCCTAGAACAACGGATATTCGAATTTTTATTCGGTAGAAGGGGGTAGCAGGTTAACGCCAGCATCCTCTCCACCCCTAATAAAAATAATTGCTTTTAAGCACTGGCTCATATTCCTCATACGGAGCGCAACCTAGCGCAGGTTCTATTATAGCTAGCGCAGTGAACAGAGCGAATATAATAAATGACAAAAAAGTTACCATCAGCCCTTTTTTTATTAAATTTAAGTTTTTAGAGTTTAATATGGCTTCCTAATATAAAATCATATACAGATTGTTCTATTTTAAAATAAGGTTATCTGTCTGTTTTTTTTAGTAATAGCCATTACTGCGAATTCAGTACTACACTTTTTCTACTATTACCCAGCCCCACAAAAAATTTAAAGGTCCGAAAGACTTGACCATGTTATCTTTATGTTTTTGCGGTCGCTGAATCTGAATCCGGGGTCCGTTTGACTCCATCAGATCAAAATCAAGGGCATTTCAAGGTCAAATTGCAACCAAATATGATAGGGTCAAACTGACCACGGATTCGGTTTCAGGGACCTCAAAAGCATAGATATACACTCTTCAAATTTGGTTGCGATTAATTTTGCAGATTTGACCTTGACATGACCTTGACCCTGACCCAAAGTTCCAAAAGACTTAAACATGGATTCTTTATATTTTGGGATTGCTGACTCCGAATCCGGGGACAGTTTGACCCCATCAGGTCAGGGTCAAGGGTATTTTAAGGTCAAATCTGCAAAATTTGAAGAGTGTATACTTTTTTTTGAGGTCGCTTAATATGAATTTGTGGTCAGTTTGACCACATCGGGTCATGGTCAAGAGTTATTTTAAAGTTAAATCAACCCAAAAAAATATCAAACCCGCATAATTTTGCAGATTTGACCTTGAAATGCGCTTGACCCTGACATGATAAGGTCAAACTGACCCCGAATTTAGGTTTAGCGATTTCAAAAACAAAGATACCACGGGCAAGTCTTTCGGACCTTTAACTTTTTTTTGTAGGGCTGTGTTATTTAAGTTAAATTAATATACTAGATGCGTAGTCGGCAAATAGCTCATTAATTTTTTAGTAAGGTTAGGTATAAGTTTAGGTTTAAAGTGAGTGGGTTTTTTACGCCCTCCACCGAGACCGCTCGGTTTATTGTGGCTCACACCTTTTTATGTTTCTCCCAACAGGATCATACTTTCAACGAATCCGATATCATATTGTGAGAGAGTTCTTACATCTCCTTTTACTCGTGTCGCTATCGGACACGAGCACAGTAAGTGTTCTGGGGTCCCTGTCTTCTGAAAAGTATGACGAGCAGACGATTAGATCCGTCGTGCCCTCCTTTCCTGGTTTAGTAGGTAGCTACCAGGTCCTTGTTACAGGAACCAGATGTTCCTTTTTAGGCCATTTCTCCGGCCTTTTCCTGTGAAAACGGTTCTATCCGTTTTCTGTTTAAAGCCAGGGAACCCTTTTTCCTACAAAAGCGGTTCTGTCCGCCTTCGGTTTGGATTCAGGGATCCCTTTCTAAGCACATGTTTGTTAGTGATGGATAAGCCCTTCCCCGTAAAACAGGCGCCTGTGACTTTAGGGGCACCTTTCGAAACGGATTCACCCGCTTCGGTCGGCGCACCTTTGTCTGCTTGTGACCTTGGGTGGCACCTCTCGAAATTGATTTATCCGTTTCGGTCAGCGCACCTTTGTCAGTTTTTTCCTATGTCAGCGGTTCTGTCCGCTTTTTGTTTGGAGCTAGGGAAGTTATAGTCCACCACGGCAGAGCCCCGCATTACCGTAGTAGGGCTAGATACTCTGAGAGGGCGCCTTGTATCTTAGAGGCACCGTTGGAGACACCTGTTTATGGCACAGGATGTCATTCACTCATCAGCACGATATGCTAACATCTTGAGTTAAGCCTTGTGTTCGTCTTAGCTTCGGATCCCGTTTCATACGGTGGCAACAAGAGTTGCCGATAACCAGCAACTCTAGCGCATGTTTCAAAAGATCCTACTAGGCCCAACCACGACAACGACGTGCGAGCACAGCAGTTGGGAATTTTTTAGTTATGGTTAATTTTTTAGTTAAACACATTTATATCGTCTAAGTTTAAAGTTTTTAATTTGTGAATTTTCTCCCGTTCTTATCGCCGCTTATCTTATAATTTCTTTGGTTACCCTGTATATGAATTTGTTTACTTTAATAATCTTTTTTTACACCATTTAATAATACCTTACATAAAAAAGTAAGACTAGAAGAATACGACACTAATTTAAAGAAAATATTTTAACTGAAGCGCAAAGCAGCATTAATCTCACCCCAATATACATTATTATTATTACTAACTAACCTGCAATAGAATAGTGACAGGATTAATAACCGGACACTGCACCCTAAGAAAACATATGCACACTATGGGCATCTATAGAGAAGAACCCATTTGCAGACTATGTGACGAAGACGAAGAGACAGCCTCTCACATCATATATGAGTGCCCTGCACTTACATACTGGAGAACAAATCAAAACCTCATGGTGGACACTAACCACCAGGAGGCTGGAGACCAGAAAAGAACAGTAAAAGGGCTACTACACCTGTCTAAGGTGTCAAACCTTTTTAACTGAAACAAATACACAAGAGATACAACAAGCCCTGTAGGCTGCAGTGTCGAGGCGGACAAAACCTCAACTTGTGTATTTAGTTTATCAATCAATCAATCAATCAACCTGCAAGTAAATAAAAGTTTGAATATTTTTTGTTGTATTCATACGCTAGGGTGCGTTAGCTTTTGGCATGTACTTGCTGACTGGGGAGGGGGGGCGAGCAGCATAACTGAGCCATTAAAAACCCTATTATTAAAAAATGCATTTTTTATTTAAATAGATCTTAATAATATCACAGCATTGGCGACTTTTTAGACAATTGACGTCTAACAATACTTAAGGTCGATCATTTAAAAAACACTTAAATATTTTATTCTTAACTACAAGAAGAAAAGTTCGGTGCTATCTCTTCTTAACTTTTAAAGTAAAAGGGAATAATTTCCAACTTTATCCAGCAATCACAAGTCTTCCTTTAATACTTTACAAGATAAACGGGTCACCTTTGAAGCGGACCTTGTTTTATGAACTTATTAAAATTTCTCATTTACTCGGTCCCTATTAACAAAGAACTAATTAACCTGAGTTAGGGGGGAAATGATAATAAAGCAATTACGCAGATTTTACAATTTTTTTGGGTTTTCGGGGTTAAAAATAAAAAGTTGTTTAAAGTAAGTTAAACATTTGCAAAGTTAATTATCTCACGAAAGAGTAAAAAAGTTGCAAATAGAAGTCGTCTTTAAAACTGTATATTAGACTTTTAATTTATCAAACCTAAAAATAAGTTGATAAAGATGAAGAAATTCCCATAGACCAGCGGCGTGCGGTCTGTGGAAGCAAGAAAAACAATACTTCTCTTAAAAATTACCTATTTTTTTTTTAATATTTAAAAAAGGTTCACATGAACATGCCTCTTAAAATGCACCCTAAGAAGGCTAGAGCCCCCCCGAAGAAAGGGTCCCAAAATCACAGTTTGCGTCATATCTCTGGGACCGTTTAACAATTGACAATTTTTCTTTGTTATTTACCAAAGTTATAAATAATGGCCAAAGCGACATTCTATTAGCAATAGAATACACAATGTCTACTTTATAACCCATTTAAAATTCTTTAGTCTTTTAAGAGACATTTAAATAAACCTTCGTTTTTCCTTATTTACTAATCCAGCTATGCGGCTTATTCTTTGCAATGCATAAAAATTTTTAAATGGTTTCATTTTATTTTATTTTCGGTTAGTGCAAATTTCTTAAAAAGTGCTTCACGGGTACTTACCTCATTTGCATGAACCATATTGCACATCTGGCTGAAAAAATTAAAATCGAGTCCAACTCGATATCCGTAGTCCCCCATTTAAAAATTTGACTTAATAGTTATTTATATAATAAGTGCGGTATAAGCTTTATTACAATAACGAGTGTTAAATATTGCCTCGACGAAGTCGTAGACCGAGTCGGAGTATTCACACGAGTATTGTAATGAACTGATACCGCACGAGTTATATACAAAATTGTATCTTCGACCTCAGATATTAGTAAAAACATGAGTATTTTAATTTAAAATTTGTTCAGTTCATGCAGTGACACAAGGTATACCTATACCTGTACCTCTACCTGTTTTGGGTCCAAAAAAATCATACTAGTTTGTCATTCAATTGCCATGTCGACAAGGCCGTTTGTGTGATGTTTAATAAACAAATTGTTTGACGCGAGAATTTTGAAAATAAGTCATTTCAACCAGAAATAAGTGGATGATTATTCCCTTCCCTCCGACATAGAAGAGACGGCTTAAATGGTAGTACCTTCGCTGTTGCCGTCAAAATAAAAAAAAAAAAATACGAAGGAGTGAACCAAAAATTTGTCGATTGGTGTTCCGAAAAAAAATAAAAATATGTTTCAAGAAAAAGTTATTTCGAGACGATGTCGACGAAATACAGTTGCTTTAGCCTATGAGCTTTTTACTTAATGCTCAAAGCAGTCATCGCTTCAAAGAACAATTTGATTATAGGCAAGTTAGCACAGTTACAAGAACTCCTAAAACGAAAAAGCGAAGGATATAAGCCAAATAAAAGCAAGGCATTGTCAAAAAGAGAAATTGCCCAGTCTCTTGCCACACCCGATGATGGGATTTTTTTCTTATTAAGGTAAGAATCAAGAGATTTTATATTTTCAAAAAGTATCTGCAAAAAAAGACGATTTTAAAGTTGTAGTGACTTTAAGCATACTATAATTAGGTTTATTTTCCTTTGTTACAGGGCTAATGATTGGCATTGCTGGGGCTTGCAGAAAAAGGCCCATTTATTATGCGTCAAAGAAGAAGAGAAGGTTCTCCATATTGAAATTCCAAACACAAAAATTAAAATTTCCAGAGAATTTTTCGTGACATCTGGAGTATTTCAAGAAATCGACATGGTTTAGATTATCCGAAAATACAAGTCGCTGCGTCCAACACTAACGGGTCACACGAGATTTTTTATAGGTTACAGAAAGGCATGCCACACCCAGAATTATATACCGGACACTGTTTCCATCGTTAATCCACATCCCTGTTGGCAGAGTCTGGAGCAGACCTATTGACTGTCAAACGTCATGGTGAATGGAGAAGCAACAGCGTGGCTAAAGGTTATATTGATACCTCCAATGAAAACAAAGAAAAATGTTGCGCCCCCGGCTGCAGCAGCTAATGCCGATTCCCCAGGCATCAACCCAACAAGTTTTACGATTCAGAATATACCTAAGGTTGCCGCTGGTGAAAATTTTTACTTTATAATAATTAATTTTAAAATATAAATTGGATTGTATAATATTAATAATAAAGAAAATAATAAAAAATGTGTCTAAAAATATTGGTTTTGTCAAAATTCGTTATGTAATAAGCATTTACCGCACTAGTGCGGTAATGAAAGCGCTATGGTTCATTACCGCACTAACACGGTAATAAGACTCATTATGCAACGCAAATATGCTAAAATGAGTTACATAATAATCACTTATCTTGCAGGTCAAAGATAAAATATTCTTTCTGTGTAGAAAAAAATACCTAAATTCTCCAAACAAAAATTTTGGGGCATAATATACCAAGCACAACCGCCCCTGCAAAAATTTACCAAATTTGGGGAATTAGCAACGTGCATGGTTAAAAAATAAACAAATTAGCCAAATTTAGCCAGCCCAATTAAAACGGTTTCAGAGATATGACAAAAAACGTTATTTTAAGGCTCATTTATTCGAGGGGCCCTAGCCATCTAAGGGTGACTTTTTCACGAGAAGTTTATATAAACTTTTTTTTCATATTTTAAAAAGAACAGCTACTCCTAGAAATACTGAATGGAGGTGTTGATTATTTTTGAATAACAGATTCTAAGAAATAATTTAAATATCTCTTAAGCAATTTTCTTTTTAAATTATTATATCAATTGGCATCAGCGGAAAGCACCTTAACCCAATTAATTGACAAAAAAAATGTACGCCACTAACATTATAGTATGAAAGTTGTATTTTTTGTTGCCTTACCTCAAAAAAATAAAATAAAATCAGTGGCGTATATTTTTTGGTTAAGGTGCCCCTGGTTACCAATGCACTTATTATTTTTAATCTAGTTAAGGCCCCTATTACCACAATTAACGTAACGAAATAAAATACATGTTTTTTTTTAAAAGCACCCTATATTTTAAAACCAAGACATTTCCGGACCGACGTTTATCGATACTTTTTCTATATAAAATGACCTGAAAAATCACCACCCTAAATATTGCAGCATCTTTTCTGGATACTCTATATACACGTAGTATTTACTATTTTTCTACCTGTCTAGTTAAAATTTTACAAAGTTTTGCTCCCATTTAGGTTATACGATTTAAAGAGTTGATTTAAAAATGTTTTATTTTAACAGGCAATATTCCTTGAGTGCAAAGGCTTGGTCATATTCATCAGCTTAGTGACTGTAGGAAGGAAAGAATTGTGGACTTACGTATGGCAGATGTATTAATTACAAAAATTGGAAAAAGAATAAACTGTCTTTACGTACCATCTTGTGGTATTATCAGATATAGATCCAAAAAGACTAAGAACACAGAGCTAGGGGCACCAGACGTTGTAGGAGAACAACTGGGTGTCAAGATCAGCGCCAAATACTTTTGAGTCCAATTTTCTATTGATGCATTTTCGCTGATCGCCACACAGTGAACCTAAATTTGAAGGTAACAGTAAATTTAAAATTACCTAAACCGTTATACCAGGTAGCAAAAATGTTTTTCTGTTTCTTTTAACGAAATTTTCTGTATAATTTTGATCAGAATAATAAACCTAATTTATCCCGATTTCTAATATGTATATTATATTTCCATTTTATTTAACAATTTTTATAAATTTTAAAGTTTATAATTTACTATGCAACACAAGTAAGCACCACACTATTTCTCAAAAATATGGCTTTTAGAAAGAACCGTCCATAGAACTTTCATAAAAAAATAATAAAACGGTAATAGTAAGAAAGTTATGGCATGAAACAGCGTATGGAATAAAATCATATTCCTTATCCCCAGAAACCCCCGATCCTCAGTTTTTATGTCAATATCGCAAAAACAACTTAGGCTATAGAAAAATAACAATTTCGAAAATTAAACTGTAACAATCTGTACCTCTTTAATGAGCGACATTTTACTAAGGCATATTTGGTTCAACATCGTTTTTTTTTAACGAGTTTAGACTGGTATTGCTTTTTGGCGCATTTATTACCGACCACTCTGTATAGACAAATTACATAATAAATCCAAAATACTCCCCTGATAGTGGTGGAAAATATACAGGTGTTTCTTTAATAATGCGAAAAATTGTGATAGATCGACCCTTTGGATAAAAATACAAAAAAAGTTATAGTCTGTCTCAAAGTATACCGTGTTAGCTCTTGCCTTCATTTATGGATGATACCTGCCGACAGCAATAAAAATGCGGATCGGTGGGTATTAAAGGACAGAACATTAGGGACGGACTTTAATAATATAAAGATTTATAATTTATTGTTTATTTAGGAAAGTATAATCTTAAAATTACATTAAGAAATTAAATATATGCAAAGTTTTAATAAATTTATAAGGGTATTATATATACATAATTACATTTTTAATGTAAATATCTAAATCTAATTCTGTTTTACTATCAAAGTCATCATTGAGATTAATTACAATAGGATTTATGTTGTTTTGGATAGAAATGTAGGAGTCCTCAATTTTTATAATGTGCTGTACTGAATTTTTCCAGCTCTTAACTGGTATATTAGTAATTACATTTTTTATCAAATTTATAACACTGGGACTTAAAGTAGGAGTAACATTTTCTGCTCTGATCTTTGATTTTACTTGGTTCCACAAATGCTCTATTGGGTTAAACATACAGTGATACGGAGGAAGCCGTAAGACAGTATGCCAAGCCTGTTCAGCCAAATTATCACATACATATTGTTTTTTAATTGCATATGAATTTAGGACTTCCAAAAGTTGCGTTTTTTTGTAACTGAATTCAAAATAAATATCATTTTCTATCAAAATATTCCTGGATTTCAGTTTTTGAACTTGATGAAGCTGGTGCTTTGTGTAGTAGACGGCTGTGGTAGCTTGCGTTATCCATGACAATAACACTGTTGTTTGGAATATTTTTTAAAAGATAATTTTGATACCAGTTTTCAAAAAGTTCTGCACTTGTATCCTCATGATAATCAAAGCTAGAATCCTTAATAATCTTTGCAGACAACAGCAAGCAGTTTGGGACAAATCCGTCTTCTGAACCAGCGTGTATTATGGTAATGCGTTTTCCTTTATTTGAAGGTGCTTTCGTCTGACAGTTTTGACTGGAATCAACCCATCCTTTGGATACTGTGTCGTGTGTATCGAACCATGTTTCATCAAGGTAAATTATGGATCTGTTTTCTAACCTATATCTTTTAATTTCTTGAAGGTAATTAAATCTCCAAGTGCGTAATCTGTGCGATTCCATTACTACTTGTCTTTTGTCTATTTTGCGGTATTTAAATCCCATTTTACAAACAACTCTATGGAGGGTGGCACGGCTAATATTTATATTGGTTTCGTCTTCGTCTGGCTTCTTTTTCAGTTTATCCAAGGTAGGAATAACTCCGCTTTCATAAAGACAATATATGTTCCTTCTTATTTGGTCCTGATCACTATTGTCTATACGGTGAGATTGAAAATCACTACGTTTTTTTCTTTTGTTCAATTCTTCACTAATAATAATATCCCTTATCGATAATATTGAAGTTTTTGTAAGTAGACAGGTTTCTTTTAAAGCTTCTTGTTTAATTTGACCTCTACTGATAAAAGTTTCATACACATTTTTCACAACCTGTTTTGCATCTAATGACAAATGATTTCGACGCGACATAGTTATATTCACGTAAAACAACTTTTTTGAAACGCACAGTAAAAACGGTTATTCAGCACTGCCACTAAAATATTAGCCAAAATATTTATATGCCTAATGGTTAATACTCAAGAAATACCTGGCTCACCCCTGCCCTTACGAAAATTGGGTTTACCCAATAACAATAGGTAATAAAATCGTTAAAGGTTTATTGGGGTATGGTCCGTCAAAAGCCATAACGATATACTTTGAGACAGACTTACTATAAACATATGTTCCTTAACTTTTGAACAAAGGGCGGTAAAGAATAAGGATTTTTTTTTATAAATATGGATAAAAGTAGACGTAGGTACTGGTCTTCATCTTAAGGGGGGCATTTTTAAAACCCTTTGTAAAGTTATGGCAGATTTTTACGTAACCAGTTGCTGTTGTTATCAGTTTAATACCGCATATTGCTAATGCTGACTTTCTACTTAGACATGTATTTATTTTTTTTTTACTTAATAACAGCCCAATGTTTATACAAAATGCACAGGGCAAAAAAGGTTCTAACAAATGTACCTTTACAAAGCATTTCTTAGATTAAAAATTTGCAATTAAAAAAAATATTATGAAATAACCATTAAGGGTTGCAGATTCCAACCCTTTTCAGGGATAGAAGATGATTAAAAATATTATTATTATTTTTTTTATTATTTCGGAGGGAACAGTACCCCTGTATCCCTACCACATTTATTATCTTAAGATGTACTTACATTTTTATTTACATTTGTCACATTTAAATTTAATTATATTAATTCTTAAAAAAAAATATTCCTCTAAAAAGTTTTTTGTTAGTACTAATACTAAGATAATTTACACATAAATTGCAACCAACAAACACCTGTATGTGCAATAATAGTTAAAAAAAAAACATACACATGAATGAAAGAAAGAAGCTCCTGGTTCCACACTATTATTAAATTCAAAAACACCCAAACCAGATTCAAAACTGAAAATCAGAAAAGGTTCCTAAATATATTATTCTTTTCAAAAATATAAGATCTACACTGATTTTTAAAAATATGAATTTTGATAATATTTCTTATTTCTAAAGGTATCAGGTTATAAATTTTTGGAGCAAAGTAATTAAAAAATCTTAAGTTAGTATTGGTGTCACTTTTAGGTAGTTTTATACAATCATTTAATTTACTTCTCGTTGGATAGTTATGACTAATAATATTTTTAGATCTTGTTTTTGTAAACAAATATGTAACTTCAAGACATAAACAGACCTTATGTCAAAACTTCCCTAGAATACAAATGCTCGTAGAGTAAAGTCTATTTTTTTATAGATAACTTTTAATATATAATTTTGTACAATGCTTAATTGGTGTAAAGCCGTCTTATACATACCACCCCACACAATAATACCATATCTCAAAAAGATTCCACAATGGTTCTATATACAGATATCAACAAGTTTTTGTTCAAGATATTTCTTAAGATATAAAATTTATACATAGTTCTAATGTTCTTCAATTTAATAAATGATTCCATTCAAATGCTTGTCAATCTCACCAAATCGAGTATGGGAGACCTCCTTAATTTTTGTATTTGAATTTCTTAATTGTATGGAATCAAAGGTTGGGCGATTTGCAAGTGTAATTGAAAAAGCAATATAAGTAGTTTTATTTAAGTTTAATGTCAATTTAAAAGTATTCAACCAGTTTTGAATGACATCCAGACCATCAATTACACTTAGTTTTACTTCATCCTATGATTTTGCAGAAAAAATTACGGCAGTGTCATCTGCATAGGAAACGATTGCAGCATTTCTAAGCTTTAAATTAGTTAGTAAATTTATAAATATCAAAAATAGGATTGGACCCAACACTGTACCCTGCGGTACACCTATTTTAACCTGTTCTGGATCGCTCATAGTATCTGCAATTTTTACATATTGCACTCTCCCATGCAGATAACTTTTAAAGGCTTCCAACACTGCACCCCTCACTCCATTCTTTTCCAAAACTTCCAGAAGTCTAAGAAAACAGCTATACATTTCTCGTTAATATCAAGCTTGTCATTTACTTCCCTTGTAAGGTGGTAGAGTGCATTGGAAGTACTTAATTTACTTAAAAATCCATACTGATTCGATGCTAATATTGAGTTTGACTGTAAAAAAAGTAATAATCTATCTTTCAGGCATTTCTCAAAAATCTTGGCAAAGTTATTTATTATATTTATAGGTCGATAGTTAGTCACTTTTGTTTTATCGTCTGACTTATATATGGGTGTCACTACCGACACTTTAAATTGGTCAGGAACAGTACCACTCTTAAAAATTAAATTAATTATATGAACAAGGGGTCAAGAAAGTAAAGGTGGTTATTTTTATTAATTTTGTACTTATTTTGTCAATACCAGGACTACAGTTATTTTTTAGGCAATTTATTTTTTCAATTATTTCATTTTTATTTACTGGTTATACATTGAAGTTGATTGATTGGTAGAAATTTTAATTTTTTTTGGCCTTTGGAATTTTATTTAGCATATCTACACCCACATTTATAAAAAAGTTATTACAAAAATTTGCCAAATCTTTCAAGTTTGCAAATTAGTTCGAATCACTATTCGATATAGGTGGAGGTGTGTTATTTGATTTATCTTGTGTATTATCTGTAGCATCTGTTATTAATTTATAAACTTTTTTGAGATCAGTCCCGGCTCTATCTACTTCATTTTTATAATATATATTACATTTTCAATTATTTTTTTAAGCTGTTTCTATAAGTTTTAAAAGTTTGGTTATCATCTTCATTAAAATTTGACAACAATTTCCTTTTCATTTTATCCCTTATTTTAATGTCGAATTAAACCATTGGTAATCCATGGTTGGCGTTTTTTAAATTGGATATAATTATTTTTTATACATGTAGCCATTTTAAGAAATTCATTAGCTTTTTTATAAAACTTATCCGTTGCTTTAATAACATCAGTACAATTTAACACTAGGTCCCAGTTTTCCTCCCTGATCAGGCGATTAAAAAGCTTTTCATTTAATGTTTCAATTGTTTTTTTTATTGGTAAGGATTTTTTTTTTGTGACTGGAAACTTTATTTATATTTAGCATAACGGGATCATGATCAGTGAGGTCTAGTTCAATGATGAATGGGCAAAGCTAAGCTTATTTTTATTTAGGTTGGTTCTTAAAAAAATATGATCAAGACAGGCTTTTTCCCTGGTAGGAGCATTAATGCATGATAAAAACTCAAAATGATTCAAGATAGCTAAATATGAATTTACAGTATGGTCAGTTTTATCCAAAATGTCAATATTAATGTCACCCAAAAACAAGTCAACATTGCCTCCTTTATTTTGAGCTAAATATACTTCAATGTCCTCTAAAAATGTCATTTTATTTGTGTTTGGTGGCCTGTACAAACATATTATATTAAATAAAAATTTCTTTCTTTAACGAGACATTACTTACAGTGACGTCACACCCATCCAGCAATGTATGTTTTACTTCATAAATTAAAATTGACTTAATAAAAATTATTGTTTCATCATTTCTATTGTGTTTGGCGCCATTAAAAAACATATTATAACCTTTTAAATTATATTGACAGTCATAACTCTCAAAGGATTCACTGAAAACAATAATATCACAACTTTGGAGATTGGAACTAAAAACTAATTAAAATTCTTATGAACACTCCTAATATTAAAGTGAACAACATTCAATAATTTAGAATTTAAATTTATTTTAGTCTGTATATCACTTGCCCATATTTTTTCATGTGTCAAGTCCATCTCAAGTGACTCTAGGTTTTGAAAGATTTCCAGCACTGGATCTTCATCTGCCATTTTCGACACCATAGTCTATCTTGGCTCGAAGGGTGCTTAGGATGTATTGATAAGATGGACAGTTTAGGTCACTTGATTTGTGCAAAACATCGTACTTTTGTTGATATTTGTTATTTGCCATAATGCAATTTTTACACTTTTTGGTTAACTTTGGACACTCTTTAAGATAATGTTCCTCAGAACAATGCTCATACAATATTTTATTTGGACATGATTCCATTTTGTGCTAGTACTGTTGACACTTAAAACACCTTGGCATACTCAAATCCTCAACAACACTGTATCGCTGCCAATTAATAAATATTTTCTTTTCCCCCATTAGTTTGTGAAAAACTGCTGGTGAACATTCGCCAAATACGGTACCCAAAGCAGACGGATTTTTAGGTCTTTTAATATAGGTTATTTTTATATCATCTGATTCTCTCATGAAATTATTCTGCTCTTTAATGGCTTGCGTTATACGTTCCTCGTTAAAGTCGCTTTGAAAACCAATGATTTTAAATCTAGGCATTCTCATTTTACTTATTTGCAAGTCATAGTTTTTCAATTTACTTTCTGCTTCTTTTTTTAACGTTTGAATATCAGACTTATTGTTGCATTTAATGATCATGCCACCATCTTTTGTGTTTCTCGTACCCCTAATAGCCACCTTAAGTTCAGCAGGTTTTATATTTTGCTTTACATCGGAGTTAGTTTTTTCTGTATTTTGGTGTTGTTTTGGCTTTATTATGATACTTGGTATATTGCTGACGGGACCTATAATAGGATTAGATATCTTGTTTTGCTGCAGTGCTTGGCTATATAAGGAAGGCAATTTGATTGAACAATTTTTTTCAAATCACTTAATTTTTGTCGCAACATCGCTATTATTTCATCCTTAGCTGTTATAATGCTGATTTTATCTTCAATAGTTCCTTTTAGCAGTGTATGCGTCTCAAAATTTTCACATTTTGAGCAGTAAAATTTCATTTTTCTTTCTTTCAGTTCCAATACTTTTACCTCAGAAGAAGTTAATTGGGAGCACTGTTTACAAATGCCAGATCTACATACATCACAAGGGAAAACGGAATTTCTATTTCCCCCTGTCTCTCCGCAATCATTGCACTCCATATCGGCAAAGATTTGAAGTAACGATAAAGTAGTTGTACTAAACGCAGTACATTTTGGTTTTTGTTGGAGACCCTGTTTCTCCGCCCTGGCCGAATTCTCTACTCCTTATCTATGGTATCGGAGATTGGAATGCGTTTTTTTATGCCACTTTATTTGTTTACCCTTTAGTTTTTCGCAGTTTTCTAGAAGATTTTCACCTTTATTACTAATACATTATCACACTGTAATAGAAGAAATTCACACGGAACCAACGATACCAAAAACGTATAATTTATCACGTTTTAACAAACAAAAAACTTAAAAAATTCCGGGAGCCAAACTTGCTCACTGCTATACGACGAAAATATCAGAATTTATTATAGTTAGAAAGCCTTGAAAAATATAAACGTTTGTCCCAAATTTGGTGCATCTATATTTATCCACATTTATTAAATAAAATATTTTTCCAATACTTTACCGTCCTACAGTTTAAAAGTTATAAAGTTTGGGAAAAATGTTAATATGACTTTTTTTCGTATTTTCATTAAAGGATTGTAAAGTTTTTGGAATATTAAAAGAACAGCCTGTTTATGATTTAAATGTGTTGCTTGATGGGGAGGTTTAACGACCATATTAGGAACATTACTCTTAAGGCTAAACCTTGTTGTTAGTGTTTGCTTGTCGGATTATCGTACACACTGGGGCAAACAAGCCCTATTTAGCAGTGACATATATGGTTACCCTTCTATGTTTGCCACAGAAATCGCCTTTAAGGTGAACAAAATTAATTTTGTTAATTTTTATTATACAAACACCATTCTTCTTAAAAACAAATTCAATATGAGAGTTTGACTTGTAAAGTTGCCAGGCTTAAAAAATGACGAAGCTCTGTAATAGTTTTCTTTTTGTAGAAACCTAGAAATAAAAATGTTGCTTATTTCACAATACCAGCAAATATCTTCTTTAAACACCTTAACACAACACCAAAAACATTTGACCTGCCAGAAGCAACTTTTTCTTGAAGCATAGAACTTATTATGGCACCAGATGAACCATTAACCAATTTTTTTAAATCTCTTACCTTTTAGCATATACCCACAAAGACAGTCTTGTCGCACCGCAATGTGAAAGAAAACTACAATATAACCTCTCACCAATCAACACGTTGGAGTGAGAGAGAAATGTTAAATTGTGATTCGTCTTTCTCTCTCGCACGCTTGTTTGCACTGCCAAGCGACAAGGCTGTCTTTATAATATGCTTGAAGACTATAACTTACATTATAATGACATTAAATATATTTTCATATTTTTTTCTCTTATTGGAGAAGAAATTTGTTGCCACATTGATTTATTCCAATGTAAGTTTTTATTTATTTTCTACCTCCTTATATAAATTAAATAGGATCTTTGTATTTGATGCAACTTTTTTTATACTTAAAAATTCCAGCAAAGTAATTTCGTTGATCCAACCATAATTATCTTTTCAGACAATGGTGCCATGGGGGTTTTGTTATTAAAGATATAACTTGGCAACCCATCTTTTTTCCCCAGTTTTCTCACGATCTCTAAAATACATATTTTTTAGTTTACGGCATCCTTTAGACAACGCGGTAGAGGTGGGAATAACGGTTTTTCTTAAATAACGTGTTACTCGTTTCCGTTGCCCAGAAATAACGTTCTAAAATAACTTATTTGTAAACAAAGTTATTGGAAAGTTCTCTAACCAAACCAAAAAGTTAAATTCAACTACATATGTATATTTTTTCCCTAATATGTTTTCTTTTTATATTTAATCAATATTTTTTAATAAGTGTTATTTGTTTTTATATTTTATTCATCGGTAAAAAGTTTTATTTTGTTGGTGGAATTTTTATTATTTATTATTAAACATTTATATTTTATAATGCTTTATTTAAAGTATTATTTACCCCTGTTATTTTATTTAATTGTAATACTTCTATACTTTTAAATTTTTAACCAAATCGTATACGGAATACGAGTTTCAGTATTAGCGAAACTAAAACAACGTTATTGAATTCGTGTGTCATAATAACTACCTACCTAATAACTAATAACTTTTAACTTCATTTTTTTCACACGGACCTCTGTCGCCTACTCGCGGCGACCAGACCGGTCAGATCATGCAGTTCTCTCGTTCTTTGGTAACGAATTATTGCAAAAGTTAGTAACGTAACGTTTCGTTCTAGTAAAATAACGTTCAAAAATAACGTTACTCAAATACCGACCCACCTCTACAACGCGGTAGAGTCATCTGGGACGTTACATAATTAACTACTTAAAGAATATTCCTCTCTTGCCGGAAATCCATACCGGGTCTCCCGAGTAACAAAAAGGGATACTTACCATTATACTAGAGCTATTAATAAATAAATAAATAAATAAAATACAATAAAAATATTATTACCTTAGAAAATACAAAGATAGTTTAATACCTTAAATACGTTTATAAAATGACTTAGAATATAATAAAAATATAATACTTTAAGATAGAGTTTTAAAAAAGGTAAAATTATTAGTACCTTTGAACTTTGCTATGTTAATTTTTTTTGGTATGTTTAACAGATAGTAAAGAAAAAATCATAAAACTGAGATCTTTTTATGTAATTGCTGTAAGAGGGTGTTTAAATATAGATAATATTTCTCTTTGTACTCGTATATCAGACGAAATTTCAACGTTAATAATTAATTTTTGGTTTTAATACTAAAATTTAAATCTAATAATTTTGAACCAAGCATAAAATCACCCCGCTAGTAAACGCTTCAGTATTTGGGCATTTTATTGTGCATTACGTTTTGCTGCCCAAGCAGATTGTCATAAAACCGGTTTTAATTTATCCAGAGTAATTTACAAAAAGGAACAGACGTTGTAAATTTTTATGCTGTAAATTAAAAATTAATTGCTTTAAACCTGAAATTTATCTGCTTCCGCAAAGCCGCTTCTAGGTTCGTTTATTCCTGTGTTTTAACAATTAATAATAAAACAGATTTTTCCCACAATATGCTACTTTTCCTTTTATTTGGGTTTTCAAACAAGCCAGTTCATGATCAATACTTACAAGGTGGGTAATAATCTTACTGTTTTAGGCCAACTACTCGTAGATATCAATTAAAATATGTTTAAGCAATTAGCAGAAAAGAAGAATAAATAGGCAACCGTACTGAAAGTTGGAAGTCCAGATAGGCAGTGGACAGGGGCGTTTGAAAATTCGGTAATCGCTTTCTTCTTGTGAGGGAAGATACGCCCATACCAAGTTAACTGGGTTGGGCTGCTTTATACTAAGTGTAAGTACACATCTTATATTTAAAGTAGTAATTTATCTTAATACTTTTATAAAACACTATTTTACACTACTCTCCCTGGAGGAGGAGACTAGTCCTTTCTGATAACTCATTAGAACTAAAATTTTAAATGGGTAAAATAAAGAGGGTAACTTTAAGACCCTTTTCTTTTCCCTTATAGGCGTTGGCTTTTAAAGATACAATAGCTTATGTAGATATTCTACAGAGTATTTTGCACTTCTATGATGAAGATTTTAGAAGCTACAAGAAGCACGGATGGGTTGTGAAAGGGTGATGCAAGAAAAAGCTGCAATAGAAAAAATTTGAAATGAACATTTTAAAGTGTCAAAATAAGTTGGAAAAAAAGGTTTGTAATATCATATTATTTTTGCACTTTCTTATGGCCTTTTTTTACCATAAAAAACGAATATTTTTAAATGAGATGGTGTGTCTTATAGGGAACATCGACCACTTTTTTTTTAGATACTTACCTGAATTTATATTTTTATTTGTGACAAAAAGAGTATAGAAGGTTTATATGTTGTTTCAGACATAAGTATTAGGTATATTGCAGGGCAATTAATGAAACTTAAAGACCTAATTAGTGTTTAAAAACATCTATTTATATGGTAGTGAAAGGGTGATATCTGTTGTAAAATGTTTCTTAAAAATAAATTATTCAAAAAACTAAAAAACCACGCGAACTGATAAGTAGAAAATAATTCAATTATAGTAAAAAAGCGTGGGGTGCTTAATGTTAAGTGTTAAATGTTTAATTGTATTGTTATCGGCTAAACTGCCTTTATTAAAACTACTTAAAAACAAGTGTATCGTGTTTATATGTATAATTTAAAAAAGAAATTATATAAAAAAAGATTGATTCTTCTTTGATGTACAGGGTGTCCCATTATCGACACATTTATAAGGTATTTTCGTAATTTTTAGTGCTATCAAAAAAGTAATATAGGCGTCGTGTGTTATCTTTTGGGTCAAACTTAAAATGGTAAAATCAAATTTTAATGATTTTCTCTTGCTCAAGAGATACGGGGAAAATTAAAAAATTGTTAATTTTAAGATAAACCTATATTTTCGTGGTTAAAAGAGATCCAGATAAATCTTTTTACAAAAGTTTCTTTGTAATAATCAAAGTTGGGTAGGAATTAAATCCTTTTGGAATCGAATCCAGAAATCAATTACTTTTTAAGGATCCAAAGGCTGGAATCGATAACTTTTTAAAATAGGATCCGTGATTCGGATTCGTTATATAATTTTAAAATGTTTCGAAATCGATTCCTTTTTGAAAGGATCCGATTCCAAAAAGGAATCGATTCCTTACATTTTTAATTTGAGACAAACGCCCAAACCCGCTATTTTGAATACGCCATTTTAAATTTCCAGATATTCACTCACGATTTTTAATTTTAAAATTTTGACCTAGACCTCCTAAAATCCTTATATCCCGAAACTGAGGCAAATTGGTTAATAAATGCCAAAATCCGCCATTTTTAATTTCCAAATTATTACCTAAGATTCTTAATCAGTATTACATTGATTTTTGGAAATTAAGATAAGGAATTTTAAAACATCTGCCTATTAAGATCTTAAAATGAGGAAATATCTATCATGTGATTTTTAACTAGAATATCGCACCCCTGTTTCAATAGTGCCATAACCTTATAACTGTTAATTTTACAGGAGAGGCGAAACAAAAACGATTGTGAATGTTATATTTTTTTGAGCAGCAATTTTATTATTTGCCCTTACCAAATTTGGTAAACATATAAACTGAAGATGTCTCCACTGATAAGTGATATGCAATTTCGTGTGAAATCTACACAAATGTTCTAAAATTAAAAAAAAACAATGTGATATGGCAGTATTATTCATGTAAATTTCATTTTACTTTTGACTTTTTGACTTTAAGTTTAATGAATGAAGAGAACGACCTAATAAAACGTAAAACAAAAAATTAATTATATTTTAGATTAACGTAAGAGGAAACAACACAAGAAAACTAGCATTATATTTATAAAATGAAAGAGGATTTTTTGAAATTAAAGTCAAATCTCAAAATGTGAAACAAAAAAATAATCAAATTTCAGATTAAGAGAACAGCATAAAAAACTAACTATAAATTTGAAAAATTAAACGAGGATTTTTCGAAATTAAAATCCTTTCTCAAAATCCAACATAGCCCTATAAGCAGGTAGGTAGGACTTAGGAATCTATCTTCAAATAAATCTAGTAAGTCTCTGTTTTTCTTAGCATCAATCTTTGGCTTAATTGTGTAGGCCGGAACCAGAACCAACTTATTTTGTCTTGTTCTTTTTTTGTTATTATCTCCTGGAAATCTTCACTCTCATAGGAGGTTTTCACTTTGATGGAAAAGGGTTTGTCCTCATCATATTTCACAACTTTTATATTTGAACATAAAATTTTTTCCCCAATTATGTCTCTATCGAAGTTGTTGCCCAGCTGTGTCTGAAGGTTCTTTATGTCATAAAAATCACTGTGGCACAATTCTGTCACTTCATAGGGTCCACCTGTCTTTTTAGCAGCTCTGATAATTGTTGCATATTGTTGAGGTAAAAATATTGGCCCTCTCTTCAGGGCTTGCTTCATAGCTTTTTCAATTACTGAATGAGCAGCGTCGCCTTCGTTATGTGTATGGACGCAAATTAGAAACTTGTGAGTGATACTTCTTATTTTCAAGTGATGAACAGCATACAAGAACATTGCCATAACAAATTTATTCTTGTTTTGTCCACAGCAATTATCACTGTAAAACACAACTTCTAAGTTATCATCATTATTTCGTTTGCTCCCCTGTTTCCTTCTCCCTGATGCCAAAAATTACATTTCGCCTCGCCATTCAGAATGTTGGTTATTGTAAAATTGTAGCAGTTAATCTTAGACTTGTAATAAAACAATGAGGTATTGCCGTCCAGGGAATGGCATCACAGCTTGTAAGTCGAAACAGCAGAAAATGTATGATGTATTTTCACGTGCATTATCTTTGTCCAACTCTTTACTTATCCTGCTTAGAACTTTTTCATATTGGTGTTCTTTATACTTTCTTGTCAGGGTAGGATCATCTGGCGAGTTCTTAAAAGCCTCGCACAAGTTACATAAGTCTTTTTGGGAGAGAAAAATGAAATATTGAATTCTTCATTAAAAATTTTTGAAAACATCACAAGATTTGCAGATGACTTTCCTTTTTATTTTTTTATATCTCGTGGTTTTAGCGGGGTCTCCGCTGGAGTTTCGCGCGGTTTCCCGCTTCAAAAAATATTCCATCGTGGAAGGGTTTGTCCCTAAGAGTTTGATCTCCATCGATTGATATGGATTTTGATGAATGATGTTTTCCTTTCTCTCCGATTCTAAAAATCCCATTTTATTTGTTTTTTTTTCAAAACCGTTCTGATGGGTCTATCACTTATGCCTAAGGTGTTTATGAAGAACCGTTTGCAGACCCTTTTTTTCTCATCACCGATATAAAAATGAAAGGAGTTGTTTAATAGTCTTGGCTTATTTTTGTTTGTGAATCTTACCGCTGGGGCATTTTTTCCATGGATTTGAGAAGAAAATGACGCTGTTTTGTCTAAATTTCCAAGACTCCAATAACAATTTTTTTGTTGTTGATGATGTATACTCTAGGCCTTTGCATTTATCTTCCTTTTTTTAAGCCTAACAGGGGAATGATTAAGTGATGGTGGTGAGCTAACTGTATCAGGTACATAATGTGGGTCATTTACTGAGTCGTCACTATCATAGTCTAAACCTAAGCAATCATCAGCGGCATTACTAGTTAAAAGGTTGGTTTCAGTCTCAACAGTTGAGTTTCTCGAAGGAACTAATTTAGTCTTTTAATTGGATACCTTGATAAGAAGGTTTCAGTCTCAGCAGTTGGATACTTCAAAGGAGTTCAGTAAAATTGGGCTGGTCTACCAATGGAGGTGTATCAACTATATCAGTTGTCTGTCGTAGAGATGTACTATCAATACTCTCAGCCTCAGTACATATTAGTTTCGTCTTTCCAAAGATCAATCTCAGGATTTTGTTTCTCGCCTCTCTCTCCTAGAAATGCAGGTTTTGAAGCACTTTATGGCGTATGGCCTTATTATCGAAAAGTTCTTTGGGTTCTGTAAAACAAAATATTATAAAAAATAGACTCACACACAATCCGTTCTACAAATGAGCTTACCATAATGTGTATGAACAGCTTCCAGGCACTCTATATAACCAGGTCCATCCGACCCGCGGTTACTTTCAGAAAGAAAGAAGAAAAAAAATCAGTGTAGTGACATATCATATAATAGGGCGGTCTTGGAAAATGCAAAACTGACAAAAAGTGTTGACGCCGGCTTTGCATAGCGCCACATCATATGATAAGGCGCCATTAAGAACATTTTATCTCTGTTTTTGCGACTTGAAAGAATCACAACTCTAACATAAAACAGGTTAAGTCACTGTTTATCAATGAAAATCACTTACCTATTTAGAAAAGATCCTTTACTTAAGCATGATTTAACTCACTCCAAAAAAAACTTGGATATTGATAAGGCTTCAGTAAAACTGGTTGAGCTTAAATACCAATTATTGAACAATCTAGTACTTCAAACAGTTCAATTTTTTGTTCTTGAAACGGGGTATAATTGTTTTTAGGTCAGAAACAACATATAAAGATTTTCGTAACCATAGAGTATGGTATTAAAAACGGGACACATTTTACTTGCATTTTGGTAAAAGTCGATTGTGACTTCATAATTTTGATCCTTAAGATATCTGGGTTTTAAATGGGACATTTAAATTTCTTATTCCAAAAGGAATTTAAAATTTAAACTTTTTATATTGGTAAAAAAAATTTTAAACAGTACTGGTAAAATTTTTTACCAGTACTGTTAAAATCCTTATGAAAATCTAGTATCGCAAGTTTTAAAATACAGTTTGAAAAAATGTTTTATTTAAGAGTGGATTCATGTTAATCTTAGAAATAACATATTTAAATTTAAAGGATATTTACCAAAAACTAATTACTAAGAGTTACAGCACAAATGAGGCTAAAATTATATATCGCGGCTCGGGCTCCGTGCGAAAGTCTTTGACGCTTGATTTATCATCTGGATTATGTAGTATCATTCGTATCGTAAATACCATTTGTAAGTATAAAAAATAAAAGTAATCCGGATTCGTGATCCGTAAATTGAAATCGATTCCCTAAATTCAATTCCTTTTTTTCTTAAAAAATGAATCGTGTTTCGTATTGGTGATTCGATGCCTTTACGAGGATCCGGATCCGTAAATCGATTCCTTTTTAAAAGGATCCATCCAAGCTCTAATAATAATTGCTGAGTAATCTTCCATTTTCAGAATAAGTATAGAGGGTCAAGTAAATAGGTTATTGGACCTAACCTAATTTTTTTAATAAAAAATCCTGTATATTTTATTCTTAAAACATAGCATAATAGGTTGTCTTTTTAAAACATAACACACCATAGATGATATTGGTTTTCTATGCGATTTATTTAAACTTTGTTACTTTTAACCACATACTATAAAACAAAAGCTAATATCCTAGAAACAAAACTATCTTAACATTCTAGTTGTTATTGACATTTACCGTCAATTTAATTTTTACATATTCATTTGTAAAAATTACTTATCAACATTTTACAAAATTGATATATCAGTTTATAGCACTAACAATTACGAAGATACCGTATTAAAGTATCGAAAATGGGTCGCCCTGTACAGTTGTTGCACTCCGTTACGTCACATCACATTACACCACCCGCGCTCCGTCTTTCGTCACACATTTTGCGGCGTAGCGCGCGTCTTGCGATTTGTTATCATTTTCTATAATATAAATAGCATTTGTGAATGAGTTAGTACTTATTTCTCATAGAACTTCCATCCATTTTTAACCCCTTAGGGGATGAATACTACCATTTTCTATTTTCTGGGTAATTAAAAGCCCAATCAAAAACATCCATATTAACAGCTTTAAAAATGACGATTTTTCTATATAAACTTTTATTTCCATTTTAACTCTCACCTTAAAGGAATGTAATTAAAGAAGTTTAAACAGATTATGTTTAATCGTTATCAATATCCTACATACCAATTTTAATTCTTCTAAATCTAGAAATGACAAACTTTAGAAGCCTAATTACAAACTCTTACCCCCCATTTTTTCTCTTTAGGGGGTGAATTTCTTAAAGTTCTTTCCTAGCCTCTGTCCATCAGGGATAATGTAAGATTCTAATGATAAAAAAAAATTCAAATGGGTCAAGTAGTTTCGGAGCCTGTTCAATACAAACAAGCAAAGAATTAAATCTTTCCTCTTTTTAATATTAGTATAGGTATTATACACGTTAATACTTTTATTTTGTAAATTTAAAATACTAACAATATTGACAGACTTTAATCACTTCTAAATTTTTTGGCATAGGAACTTCCTGTTAAATTGTATATTTTATTCTAACAATGCTAACATAATTGGTAATTTAATATGTCAAACCACCACTGTTTTAACCTTACAGTACAACATTTAAATATGGTTGTCCGTTGGGAAGAGGACTATACCGAGTGTTTCTCAAAGGTGGTTACCCCCTATAACTTTTTTAATTTCTAAGATGATAAAATGAAACTTGGCGTGGCGATATATGATTTTAAAATGCATTGAATGACGTGTTTAATTGTTTCTGAAGATTTCCGGTTTCACCGGAAATGACCTCAATTTATGAATTTCAAATGGAACACCCTGTATTTTTTTACCTATTCGATAGAAAATGACATCTTAAATACAATGACACCCCATATGTCAACTTTTAACATTTTCTTTAAAAATATTTAATTTTTTAAAATTAAGTCCAGGGTGCCATGACGTCGTTAAAACAACCAATTTTAAGTCAAGGAGGCGTAAAAAATAGTTTTTAATATCTGACTAAAATACGTCAGTCTTTTTCAGAAAGATAAAAAGAATCCAAAATTTTATTTCTAGGCATAACTCAATTTTTTCAAATGAAACGATGGTGGATCGTTGGCATATTTGAAAAGAGCATTTCTTTCTGAATGATTTGATACCCTACACTTAATATTTTAAGTTAAATTGACACTAAAAAACAAAAATTAGGCATAGTAGCTGTTGCTTATAAAATTATTAAAACATCTGGGCCGTGGCATTCGATTAAAAGAGTCATATGCATTTTGGCAATTTTGTCAAGTAGGCTTGGAAATAAACAAAAACGTTATGGTAAACAATAATGTTACTGTAATGTATTGGGTACTTAAATAAAACTATTGTTTCCCAAACTTAACATTTTATTCTATCTATCCCGACACCGGCGAACCGTCTGAACGATAAAAACATACTAAAAAATATTTAACCTACACCAATAGTATATTCTATATACAAGCTTACTCTGAAGCCACCACACTCCCTGGGGTCTAAAACTTTACACACCTATTTATTATTCAACTATTTATTTTAATATATTTTTTTTTTTTACCAATTTAAAACCAAACGGTCTGGTGGTTTCCTAGTGCGCTGTGGCCTTAAAACTACATCTACATTTTGACTGGCCTCACTATTACTTTCAAAAACCAAATTTGGTAAACTGGGCCTTTTCACAAATCTTTTCAGATTTTTTACTATTTGTATTTACTAAATTTGAAGCTAAATTATATGATACTTCGTCTGATTCTAAATCTAAACACTCACGAATTTGATTTATATGACGCTTCCAAATAAGAGGTGTACCACTAACTTTTACTATATAGGTATATGGACCAATTTTCTTCTGTATTTTGCACTTGCACCACACTACATTATTAGGATTGCGATAATCTTTACAAATAACTGTCTGACCTACACTTAGTTTCGGTCTTCTTCTCCCCAAAATTCCTTACTTGACGTTTATGTGCTCGTTCAACATTTTGAAAAACAACATTGG